>VZZY01005949.1:0-11824 GCA_013400335.1 Eurystomus gularis
CCCAGAGAGACTGTGGATGTCCCTTCCCTGGAGATGATCAAGGCCAGGTTAGATGAGGCCTTGAGGAACCTAGTCTAGTTGAGAGGCATCAGGGAGGTTGGATTGGCTCCCTTCCAACCTAAGCCATTCTATGATTCCCCATTTGATGAGACACATTGATACAGTCATTTGGGAGCTGCAGCTCCCCAACAGTAAGACACAGATCTCGGTGCATACCCACAACAACACATTTGGTCAGTTGCCATGCAAAAACACTACATGCACCAATTCCTGTAATTTTAATCAGTATCTGTGACTGTTTTCTATAACAAGCATTTTAAATTTCGGAGGGGAAAATGGTTTGCCTGCCTTTTGCCTTTTTTCTGGTCCTGCCAGACCTAGCTCTGTTCCTTTTCCTGCCGGTTCCAGATATCTGCTATGTGATGCTGTGCCCTTTATTCTGTCACACCATTGCTGTCTCATGTCTCCAGAAACTCCTAGTCTCATTACCAAATGAATACACTTAGCAAAATTAGTCATGCAGCTCAGCTAATTTTAATTTTAAAAGTGCATTTAAGTCAGTTTACAGTTGGAGTCAGGTGCATTAGACCAGGACATAGCAAAAGATTTGCAAGAGATTTCTGAATTGTCTGGCTAACCTGAAAGTAAAGTACTGACTTCTTAAAATATTTTAGAATAATAATAAAAGATGAGCTTCCATAACCTATAAAAACTGGTTTTGCTTCTTATTCTTCAGTCTTTTTTTTTTTTTTTTGGTTAAGGTTAAGTCTAATCCCATGAGGTACTGAGCAGGCGTTAATGTCATTAGGTCATTAGTACAATAGTCATTAAAAATATTCAGGCCCTCATTGGATATGGTCTTTTTTGGAAGCAAAAAAACCAACCAAACAAACCCACACAACTCTGGCTGTTTACATCACTGTTGGATACCTGTTTCATTCCTTCAGATACAATGGGATTTTTTTTTTCTTTTGCCTTACAATGTTTATTATAAAATCTCCATTTTTCTCTTTACATTTTCCTAAATTTTTCCTAAGTTTTCTTAGCCTCTGTTCTAAAACACAAGGGACTGTATTGTTCATCAAAGCATACTTTGCAGAATGAAATACTCTTTTACAGGATAAAGGTAGTCACTAGTCTCTTGCTTATAAAGTTAAACAAATAAGCATCTGCTCATTTGAAATTATCATAGAAAACTTGAGCTATCACAACATGACACACCATGTTCCTTGCATATTCTGCTTGTGGGCTATTTACCCTCTGTCAGACAAGTTTGTCTTCAACATATGCTTTCTATACAGCCTACTGGTGTAAAAAATAATTATAATGTTTATTAAATTAAAATAATGAGGTTTATATGAACTTTCAATAATGCAGACAGGCAGACTATAACTGTAAACCACATGCTATATACTTTGGACTTTTACGGCTTTTAATTTATCAAAGGAAATAATTAGCACACTTTGTGGCAGCCAGTGATGGAATTTATTCATTTGGAAGCCATGGGTTTCCTGTCATTAAAACTACATCATGTCCTTCCTTTTCTATTAAACTTCAACTGAGGGCAGTAAGAAGTCACTAAAAGGAAATGAAGAGTTTTTTTGGCAACATTCACATGCAATGATTTAATACTGCTAAAAGATAGGAACCCATAACGTATGCCAATAAGGGATGAGGGTTCCAATTACCACATTATTTCCTTTATTTGCTGCTTTGTTTGTGGCTCAATTAACTGTGATTTGCAAAATCACTTCAATAAATTCGTCTTCATTGGCTTACTGCATTTTTCGTTCCTAATTACAAGTGTTTCTTTTGTGGCAAATAAAATGATTTAGATACTTAAAACAATACATTTAGATTTATAAGTCATAAGAGATTATTTTTTTCTTTCAAAGTGATCAATCACATATCATTAAAGATTCTTTTTGGCTAGTATTAATGCTTTCATTTTTCTTGGACTTTTTTTCAAATATAAGTAGCAAAATATCTAGGTTTTCTTCAAGTGGAAAAGAAACAAAAGTACCAATAAAAGTTTCCCTTCTCCACACACACAAAACACCCCCTGCCTTATACACACAGCTATAAATGGCTTCTGCAGACCAAAACTTGCATCACAAGAGTAGCTCAGCCCACGTTGAAGCTGACTGAAGGGCACACGTACTTTTTCTTCTTCGGAGGTCTAAAATCAAAGTAGCATAGAGACAGGCTTACCCTATCTTTTACAGGAGTGGGTGGTCCTTTCAGGTCATGACCAAAGTATACCAACAGCAGCAGCAGCAGAATGCTGGAGCTTCAAGTATTTTGTTATGCCAGGAAATGTGAAGGATTAGATGATACAGGGTACTGTAAGATTGTTGCATTTTTATACATAATGACATTAGTTAAAAATTATTCAAAATACATAAAACAATCTCAGCCGGCCCTAAGTAGATTATAAAAAAACATCTTCAGCTGCTTCAAAGAATTATGTTTCTACTATCTGTGTTTTCTCTGCTCAATTCAGAAAAAATTCAGGATAATTAATTTATTGTTTGAATCTTCCAGCTGCATATTTGACTTCTATATCTAGGATCTAAGGGACATCTTAACTGAAACAGACATTAGATAACCAGAATATTTATTATCAAAACCTATTAAATTTGATGGGGAGGAGGTCTTTAAAGCAATGTGCAGACAATTGTAAAAAGGGCCTTTACTGCAGGTCAGTGGAAAATTGTTTAAATTCAAAAATATTTCCTTATACCCACTAAGGCTGGGCGATGATATTGCTGTTGAGTTTGCAAATTAAGATGTAAGATCAGAGCTAGCTAAGATTGTCATATTGTCTCCTCTAATTTGGAAAAGTAGAACTAGGCTAGAGAGAAACCCATAAAAGAGACTTTATGACTCTCTTCAAGGCTGACATAGAAGCCAATGCTCCAATCCCTTCTCCCAGCCTCTTGCAATTACATTTCCGGAGGAAGAAAGAAAAGGAATTAGAAACAGGATAATGTAGCTTTAAATCATTTCTCATAGCCTTTGCCTTCTAGTGAGAGCCTTGAGCTTTTTCAACATGCTTCTTATATTGTTTAGTGTGACACAACAAAAAGCACAACTTGTTCGAATCTTCCTCAATAAAAAAATCATTTTGTTCTGACATCCTATAAAATCTGTGCATAAGCCTGCTAAGCTGTAGTGTCTCCTCCAATTGGCAAGGAACAAGCATGGTAAACACATACAGTAAAGATCCCTTGCAGACATGTTTAATGCAATTCTGACAAAGCAATATATGTAGTTAATATGCCACAGTAACAGACAAGCATGTGCCACTATTAAAAAGTGATATTTCCAAAGTTGAGAGTTATGTCATCATCAGACTTTAAAGTTCCAGGGTATCTTGGGTAAGTTATGTTGCTTGCATATGAGCGGGTATGACGTTGCCCATAAACTTAAAGGAACACAATGTGATTGTCTCTGCAATCTAAACCTAAGAGTGCATCAGTGTGGACAGATTAGTATCCTAAAGAAGATCAGCATGAGAATATTTCTGACCTCACAGCACTGAAATGATTGAAGATTGTAGTTAGCAAGAATACTTCTTCCTCCCCACCACCACCTTGGAAATGGTGAGATCCAGATATAAACTTGCTAAGGTCACACTTATCATTAGCAAATACTGTAGTATTGTATATTCTTCTGGTACAAGAAATATGCTAAAAACTTTGTTTATGCTTACTAAAAAGAGAGCTCCTGAAAAAAGATGCTGTTTTCAGCAATAGTATTGTGTTAAATTTGCAATGCTCTTAAGAGCAGCTTTACAAAATCCTAATATGACTGCAGTATGAACTCAAAATTTTGGTAATTTAAATATCTACATAAATTCCAACCAAACTCCTGTCTAATTCTAGAATTATGATCCTCCAACAATCTTATTTGAACACATTCCTACTTTTACAACAGTTTTGCAAACAGTTTATACTCTAATATCACATGCTTTAACACTAATTTAATTTCGCAACTCTTACTGTGACATTATACTATTATGTCTATTGTGAAGACCAGCAACATTGGGAGACTAAAGAAAAACAGCTTCATTAATTTTGGATGTCCAGTATGAGATATCTAGGACCATTTTCAGACTGCATAGCACTGAAGGCTATTTAGGGGAATTAAACAGTGGAAAAATTCAGCTTCAAAAGTAAACAAAATCTGAAATATTTTGGCTCACAATTAAAATACTTCAGTAATGAAATACTACCACACTACCTCAAGCAGCTGTAGTTCATAATCTTAATACTCCTATCTTCCTCTGCAGTATAGGCTTTCTGAGCAAAACAGCAGCAGTAAGAGGGGGTTGCTTTATTATACAGTCCCTGATTACAGTGTTAAAGAATACATAGCCTGGCTGGAGATCTCAACCCATGAAAAGATATTAAGCAAGGGGTGAAAAAACTCAGAATACAGTTCCTTTTACATATTGTGGCTGGCTATCTAATCTAAAGTATTTTGGTTCTCAAGTTTTTTAAGAAAAATATATAGCCAGCTGCTGCATGTAAGAACAACCTAGCTGAAGTTTTCCCCATTACTTAAGATAGGAAAAGTAACATTCACTGAAGCTTGTACCTTCAAAGATGAACTCCTCTCAGCTCCAGAAGCAGTCATAAGCACTTATCATTTCAGGAAAGGGGACCTCAGAAACTCAAGTCAGGTGTCTAAAAAATAAGAGCATATGGTGAAATCTGGGATCAGGCAGAGGTAAAAAACCACTTTCTCACCAGAGTGTAGAGCCCTTCAGAGCTCTCTCAAGTTCTTGCACTACTTCCCACTCTGCCTGCATTCAATTAACACCTCGATCCCCAATCTTCTGTCTCTTAAGGACAGAAAAGTAGTGTTTTCTGCTCCCTTTTTGACCCGGGGTTCGGGAGACATTTTAGGCTTCTTAACACTCAGATGAGTGGGAAGACACAGGAATGGTGCGGTTTCTTCTCCTACTGTTGAAGTACAGCTAATATCCCTTACAGGGAAGACAGAGAGTTTGAATGTGGCACAAGCCATTACAGGAAAAGAAGGGAAGTGTCTGTGTTGCTTGGAGGAAAGGTTCCCAACTCTTCCAGGGATCACCTCACTTCCTAGGTTAGAAAAAGTCTGAAATAAACTTGCACAAACTGTATATGCATTAAATACCTTGATCCACATCTCCATTCCTGTTTGATCCTACTATATACTAATGTGAACACAACCTGAGAGGACAAAGCCTTTCTGCAAAATTTGACAGAGCAGCAACTGTGCCTTGGGTAATCTGTAAGAGATGAGTGAATTGAGAAAAGCAAGCTGTTTGACAACAGGATTAAAGTTGTTAAACAGGTCTGGCTCTACAATAGATGGAAATGTTTAGGTGATCAAAAAAGACTGGAGATCACCAAAAGCAAGTGAGTAAGTACCATCTTGCTCCTACTTTGATTTCCCAAATCCTTTGGGGGTCTTCTCTGGCACCATTTATGGGGGCCTGGTGTGGGAAAGGAGCAAATGAAAGACAGTGACACAATGACTGGACAAAAAATGGGGAAGAAGGGAGAAAAAAAAGCAGGAAAAGAAATACAGGAGTCAAAAATTTGGTGCAGTTGAGAAGGTAGCAGGACAAGGGCAGCAGAAAAGAGGATAAAGATGTTGAACAGAGTTAGGATTTAACGGGAAGGGCCAGGGATGTGATGTGAAAAGTAGCTACCCGGCCTCCCTGGGACCTCCTCCCACCTGGAGAGAACTCCATTTCAGCTCTCCAGGATCATCAATCCCTGTCCCAGCAAAACTGCAGCTGTGTCAGTCTCCAGCTCCCCACGTGCCCACAGGCCAATGGCCCAGCCTAGTCTTGGCCCACCCCTGTCCCCAGGGATGTGCCCAGGGCCAGGCCTGCCCCAAGGTCCTTTGGCTGCTCTGCTCTCAACTGGGGTGGTGGGATGACTCCTGGCTGCCAGGCCCTGCTTCGGTGCTCCCCTGGGACACCCTGTGCAGCTCCCTGATGATAATCTTCCCTACCCCCATCTCAGCTACCAGTTCTGGCATAAAAATATGAGTGTCTGAGTGCTCTGCTTCTCCAACTTCCTCATGTTTCTTAATGCCCCTCCCATACCCATAAAGTTTCTGCTTCATTTGCTGCAGAAAGAGGGTGTGGAAGAGACTGCATCGACTACAAGGGGAAAAGAGTTCTATAGACAGGGTGAAGAAAACACCTCTCTTTTAGCAGTTATTTCTTTTTTTCATCCTTTCCACTGAAGAATCCCGCTTGCCCTTTGAACTGTCTTGTCCCCAGTCAACCGCTACATAACCATGGCAAGAATGCACCTACTGAGGAAACAGGGAGTCTCTTCCATTCCATAGCTAACTTGGTGGCTGTAGATATAGGTGGAAGTGTTTCCTAAATTCCATTGACTTTGGTAGACAGATTAAAACAGTAATGATTGCAAAAGAAGGAAATGTCTCTAAGGTCACTCTGTGTGCAATAAGTGAGAGACATGCCTTTGAACATCTGCATGGACGTTCTGCTGAGGAGGTTATAGGCAAAGTTTCTAGGACTGGAAAAGAGGTTTGTGAATAAAATATAAGTCCGCAGTGCACCATCAGCCAGTTTCTTTGTGAAATGTGGGTCCTCTGCTAAACTAAGCAAATAACCCACAATTCATTGCTTATAATGGACTGGTTCACACTAATGTGTGAGACTGATGAACAGAATGACCAATCTGATGATATCCAGGACGTGTCAATAGTTGTTTGGAAGTGTCTCAGAAACTACAACACAGATTTAAAGAAAAACAGGAGATGAGGAAGCTTCAAAGAAATGCATTGAATGCATGTATGTAGTTAGTAGCATTTAGTAGCCACTGCAAGATTTTCAAGAACAGAAACACGACAGGATTCAACTGTAGAAAAATATGTACTTTACATAGTGCTAATACTTCTGAAATAAAGTGTAAAGGTGCATTACAGTGCTTGAAATCAAGTTTCTGTTTTTCTGTTTAATCTTTGTCAAAATCCCTTTACAAGTGTTATCTTTGAAAAAGAAAATTAAAAAAAAAGTAATGTAACTTAATCCCATCAAGTATTTTCAGGCCAAAATACCGTGCTTGATTTATATACTATCATCCAGTTTTTCTCCAGTAACTGACAAACACTAAATGCTTTATCAGTCTGGCACTGGTGATGGTTTTTTCACAGGGTTTCCCAGACTGCTTGTTCTGCCTAGCTGCATGAAAGATTTAAGTGGTCATGATTAGGTGGAAATGTTAACATTCTTCATGCCAGATTAATTAAATGACTGATCAGAATAATCAGTACATATTAGATGTATGAGTGCTTTAGCAAAATTGACACCAAAATTAACTTTTAAATTCATAATGCATTCCATAGCTCTAACATTTCCAAATAATAGAAGAGTTTTTCTCCTGCTGCAATAATACTTTACAGGATAGTAGTATATTAGATACTGTCTACACAGAAGTAAAGACAAGCAATATGTAGAAGACTAATACAATACTGCTACCTTTTCACAGGTCTTCAACAGTTGTCTGTAAAAGAAGAATGAACTGCAACCAAGTAAGTAATGCTAGGGATGAACAAACTCCTAGTAAAAAAATTAGACCCAGATTAACTTCCCTTAAAAAGACTTTAAAAACCCATGAGGTTGTATGAGGAAAACTTTTTTCCCTTTCCAGTTGCTACATGCCTTTCTGCCTTCAAACTCTGTGAAAAGACATGCCAAAACAACTTGCGAAAACTTAATTTTTAAATAATTCCAAATTGTTCAAATCCACTTAATAATCTAACAAAGCTTTGTCTAACAAAAAGTTTTCTCATCTCTAAGTAATGGAGTTTAGAAAACATCCTATGTACAGATTATTAAAGTAAACAGTATCTTAGTCTACAGATAAATTACCTTGTATTGCTGGTTTTTCTCTTTCTGTGTTTATAGCAAAATTAAATATAGGTGATTATATCAGAAGTGCACTAAAAGACATTTTTTATAATGAAATAAGGAAAATTGCATGGAATACGGGATAATTTTAGTGCTAAAAATTGAATTTTCCCTCTATAACAAATTTTAAATCTTTTGAACTGAGTTGCTTGATGACCTACAAATGACTGAGAAAGTACTTGGGGGAAATATCACCTAGATTTGCCCATTTTCATACTCTTTCCAGGCTTCTGGTTTTGGTCACAGCTGGAGGCAGAATATGGCATTACATGGATCTTGTTTTGACCTAGTATGGCTGCTTTTTCCAGTCTTAGAGTATTATGCTGCTTGGTAATTTTAGTACAATATCCTCCTTTCCAGTTTTAATGTGTGTGGGTATTCCCTAGAGTTGAAAAAATAGAAAGAGCAACATTTAATACTTTTTCATCGGAAAGCGTGCTCATTCCTATAAATGATGTCCCCTCAGCCTAGTCATGTTAATATATTTTATGCTGTCAAAATAATGGCAGAGAAAATATGATCAGATGTATAGGAAGAACAAGCAGTAGGGAGATGTAGGTCTGAGGTGTCAGAGCACTGTTAGTAAGAAAATGAAACCAACCAAACCAGAAAGTAAAAAGAAAGTGAGTAAGATAAAAAGAAACTTGCATTCCTTGAATTACAAAAAAGACAACGACACCATTACAGTAAGACATAGACGTATCTCTACAGAATAGCAGAAGAAATCTTGGAAGTAGCTAAGAAAACTAAATAAAGAGTTTATGGTACTGATGTCAGGACAAACACAAAGAAGGAAGAAGAAAAATTCCAAGAGAACACCGTTGCACTTGGACGAGCAAACAAGTCAGAAAAATCCAAAGACTAACAAAATTGATTCACTAGAAGCAACCTGCCCACACTTTGGTTGGTAGAGAAGGACGGTAATTGTCCTGGTTTTCAACCTGCCATATGTATGCGAAACAGTATTACAATATGACCGGGCAGCATCTCTTCAGGCAGATATAAATGTTTAAACAAGGTGCTACATTGTGAGCTGGGGAGCTATTTTAAATTCTTCTGACAAAGAACTACATCAGAACTGAGAAGCTGCTTATCAGACAGGTTGCTCTCGGATGCAAAAGCACCAAATCATCCCACTGCACTAATGTGATACTGCATCACAAACACTGCAGTTGCTCCGCAATACAAGCTGATGTAGCTTTGCATTCAGAGTAAAATCACATTAGATAGAATGTCACAGGATGGTGACGCAACATAAATAAGATTACACATTAGCTTCAAGACTTCATTAAAATCATAATGCCATGATGACTATGCTGATTATATTCATATAAACAGTTTATTTGAATTTTGTGTCGCGGTTATTTCTTATAGAAAATCTCTTCAGCTAATCTTGGGAGAGGATTTGAGTAAAATTCAAACACAAGCTGTAACAGATGCTAAACTATTTCAGAGAAACCTAAGTCTTTGTGACATTTAAAACTGTTCTCAGACTCTGCATAACTACTGCCCATGGAGGAAAAACTCTTGGGAAACTTTTTTTCTTCTGTTGGGGTACGATACCATTCAGTACATGGTGCAAGTATGAATCAAGCATGAATCTGTAGGCTCTGGACTCCATACTCACCTGCAAGGCATTGAGGCACTCAGCACAATACAGTATGAATTACAAGATGAGCTTTTTTCTTTTAACTGTCAAATTTGTTGCCAGCTTGCCATACAGATTTAAATAAACACTCCAAATAGAAGCTGAAGTTCAGGTCTTTTACTGAACTTAACCTTAAGAGTGCAATGTTCATGTGGATTCAAATTCAGAGCCTGACACATATTCAATCTTAGTTAAGACCTGGTTATTTTTGTTGGCAGCAGAATTAGTACTAAAATCATAACACATTCTGGTTTTCTCATTCTATTCCAGTTTAGTTTATGAATTGTCTAAAAGGATGTCCATATACAGTTCAGTGAAAGTTAATGGGTCAAGCTAAAATGTCCCTGAAACTCCACTAGTCCGATCTCAAAACTGTTTCAAACTAACTTTAGTGAATGCCTGAGGTACCGAGACACTAGTTTATTTGTTTAGGCAATAATTGTCCTTTGCCTCCAGAGAAGCCCTAAAATTGCTTCTATGTTTAGAATCAAGATTGGTCTGTTAAGGCTGCTTGTCACAAAGTTTCACCTCTTTTTAGAACTGTTTATTCCCAGTACCCTATTTCCCAATTTAGTCCATTATGGAGTTTGATTGATGCATCTGCCTGACACAACATAGCAAGAACACTAGAATCCTTTATCAGATGCCTTAGGCAGTATAATTGCTATTTAAGGGTTACAGTGACATTGTTTGTTAAGGGTTTATTGCCTGCCTTTCTGAACAAACATTATTATTTGTATCTATTGGGTTTCTTACTGTCTCAGTTTGCAGGGAAAAGACTGTGAAAATACATTAATTTTAAAAATACTTAGAGACTCTCACTTTTCCCTTGGCAGACACATGACCGGTTCCTCTAGCTGGTTCTGCTGGAAGTTACTGCTATTAGTGACATTCATGTACACAGATGAAATAAAAAAACCAGTTTCTGGTCTTGTTCCATTGCCTAAAATAAGGAATGATCAGCCTCTTCAGCAATGGAAAATAAGATACTATTACTTTATAGCCACTGCTACAACAGATATTGTCTGTACAAAGGATTTGTACAGACAGTTACAGCTGCAGAAAAATAGACTGGGAAAGTGACTCAAGAAGTCATCTGATCTACCTCTTGTCCTAGAATATGATCGGCTCTACTGTGCTATTCTTGAAAATTTTTGTTCAGCTTGTACGTAAAGAATCTCCAGAGCTGGGATACCCAAAACTTCCCCAGACAATTTTAACTACCCAAACCTCACTACATGGTGATTGAGAATAAAACTTCCTGGCTTCATTTCAGGTCTATTCTTTCTTGCCACAGCCAGCAAGGACGTGGAGGTCAGATAAATACCTTCCTTTTTTCAGCTCTTCATTCACAAGCAGTGACAGTGTAACTCCCTTGAGAGACATGGTTGCAGTCTTTCTTCTGCAACTGGCTGCAAGGGACTACTTCACAGTTCAGGAAACACAGTTTAGGGATGGTCATGGTGGAATGGAAAAGAAGCAGGAGATGAGATAAAATCTTCTTTATAACCAAACTGTCCTTAAGTTCTCTTCATCCCGCTCATTCTACCCCTTTCAAGTTACAATGACTTATTCCTGTAGATAACTTCATACCTAAACATCTGGCTATAAGAGCTGCAAGAACACTTAACTCTCATTTAAACTAAATGTAGCCTTTGCAAATACTGAACTCAATAGCCAAAATAATAAATTCACAGGTGTATGCATATAAAACATGAAGCTGGTTTTACCAGCATTTTGGTTTTCCTAGATACTTTAAATATCTGCAAGTCTCCATTAATTTTCAGAATAGTTTCTGGGAGTATCAACACTTTTATTATTCATTCAACAATGTGTTAACAACCATATTCCATTGGTGCATTTATACTTTAACAGTTATAACTTGATAGACTTCATAGTGGACTTCTCAGCATTTACCAGCAACCATCTGATTTTTTTGATCCATTGCTTTGAGTATATTGGCAACTAGGAAACATATATGTCTGCATTTCATTGCAAATTATTTAAACTTACACTCACTGAACTGTGGCCCGCTCTGAGGCACAATCATTACCATTACAGCAAAAGAAAAGACTATGTGTCTTGCTGTAGAATAGTCCTAGAAAGGCTTTCTTGAAAAACAAGAAGAGTTGGTTAGGCAAGAATATGTTTTTTTCCAAGCAACCAAAATATGTACCAACTCCTATGCCACTCTTCAGTGCTGTCCCATTGGTTTGGTTAGTTTTCTGGTG
>VZZY01005949.1:11872-146515 GCA_013400335.1 Eurystomus gularis
AAAAAAAAAAATCCTTATTGTGGCTATTCATGTACAATGGACTTTTTCCTCCTACTACCAGTTTTTTTCAGGTCTTGTGTTAATTTCCTTTATTAACGTATCTTGGCTTCAAATTTCTCCTGCTCTAACACTCTTCTTCCTCACTCATTTCAGAAATTGTTGCTTAGTTCCTATTTCCTATCCCTGTCTCTCCCACTTGACAGCACCCTACCTGAAATGCTCTCCACAGTCTCTCCTTATCTCCATAGTAAGATAGGCCCTTTGACCTTAAATTAAGTTCCCGTATTCTGCATTTTCATCCTTTTTCATAACCATCAGAAGTATTCTCATTCTGTATGGGGGCATGTAGTTCCTGAAATTTGTGTCCTAGACCATCATAATTAGTTTTCTTTGCTGAAAAAAAACTGAAAATATGTTAAAATGTCAAGTTGTTTAGACTCAGATACTAAATTTGCTGTCCATATTTATTGAGACTTTCATTTTGGTGGGACTTCCACCAACACTTCATATGAGTCTTCTTAATTTGCTTTGGTTTTCACATTTGGTACCTGTTGTAGCTAAGCAATCCAACAAAAGTCTGCTTCATTCAGTATCTTATCTGATCTGACCAGCACAAATAAACATAAGAATCTGCTCAGAAAAATAAATTTCATATGGCCCTTGCCACAACCTCTCAAAATACCCTCCCTTTCCCCACTACAACTAACCACTCCGTGAACATAAAGAAAAATGTTAACTTGCTGTAAATGCACAATTTGCAGAAATAGTGATAGACTGTTCTAACAGCTGATGTAAATCAGCATGTTTTGATCAGAGACAATAAGGCTTCATTAAGGTGTTATCAGTATCAGCTAAGGAGTTGGTCTCTGCATTTTCAAGATACTTTTCAAGCCAAATCCACTAGATCTAAAACTCTGCAGTGTCTTTCTATTCTTGCCTTCATCTTTTTCCTGCTATCTAGTCATTCCACAGTCAATGTAACTTCCCAGCTGCAATCACTGAGATCAAAGGATGTGCTATTGCCAAAAGCTGTTTGTTAACAGAACTTTTAGATGTTTAGCTCTACAATTCTGAAACTTTTAATGCCTTCCTAGAAGCCCAAGTTTCTATTTAAAATAATGGAAACAACAGGAAGAGCTCTCATAGATAGCATAGCATATGTATTCATTGCTAAAACAAAAGGTATGTTTTGAATGAGAGGGTCTTGATTGCTGTTTACTAACACTGGAACTTGTAGGAAATGTCACTGCTGCTGAGTAATGTGGGTCAGAATTTACATTTCTTTCTAGATTTAATCCCTGTAAGGAAGGCTGCTAGAAACAATAGTAGCAGGGAACCTGTGCAAAAGATGAGCTGTATGTCTGTTATTTGTACTAAATCTTATGCAAATTCATTTATCTTTGTGGGTTTATTCCTAGAACACCATGACAAATATTTAGCGTCAAGTGTTAACTAGGAAACCCCTTCAGATTAAATGTGTCTTCATAAGGATTATCAGCTGACTTCACTTTGGGTTCTACCTAACAAAACCTGTTTTCTTAAGAACATGTAAAAGTATTGATTTATGCATCAAAGTTAAAATGGATATTCTAATTTACAATATAGTATTTCTATACAAATTCCAAAATTACAGCAGATGCAATGGCCTTACAATCCCATTGTATCTAAAACTGTCCTTTTATGTAGTTCCTTATTCTAACATTGTTTCAATTTCTGTTGCAAGACTTCCTACATACGGGTCACATTGAAATTCTATATCTTGAAAATATTTTCTTTTAACTCTGAAGTTTATAAAGCTAACGCACAGCCTTCTGTGGTCTACAAGTGTTTGTGTTCTAGTTCAGGTTCATTTGTGGTAGGTACTGAATATATGTAAATATATTAGTTGTCTAAATTTTGGTAATTATAAACCTTCATGAAAATTTAAACTGAGCCAAAAGCATGTCAATTATGATCTAGACAAATATTCTCAAGAAATCAAAGTAGGTTTGTTTTCTACTGGCAAGATAGCCTAAAATTACCACATTTAAGACAGCTACTGGAGATACGACATGGGCAGCTTTTCAGATCAGGACTTTTATGTTTCTTTGTATTTCCAGTAAAAGCTGGTGGATTTCTACCTGCAATTGTATGAACTGCTGCAAGACTTCACATTAGATAAAAGCAGGCTTTAGATTCCTGGTGTACCGTGTATAACCTTTGTGGATTCAGTTCCTGATCCTTACACTCATTTTCCACTGTTCATCCCTTCATAAGCACTAGTCTTCAAAGGACTGTTTTGAAAGGATTATTTGACTTTGGGTTCTGCTTCTGTTCAAGGATATGGGTCATCCTACAACCTTGCCCATGTTTTAGTGAAACTCACACTCTGGCCTTTTGAAAGAGATAATAATCACAGCCTGCTAAGAATAACTCTTTTTTTGCTTGTAGTAAAGAACATGTTAATACTGTTTCACTTGGTGTAGTCTTCTCTTTCTTTAATTTCAACAGTCATTCATCAATGTCCTCAAAGTACTACAATTCAGTTTATTTGTGGTATTAGGACTCCTTCGACATAGATTAGGATAATAAATTTTAGATGATCTCTTTTCAGAAGCAGAGATATTACTGCCTAAATCTAACAGGGAGGAGAACCCTTGTAAAAAGGAGGAACTCTTGTTTTAAAAGATCCTTTGTTTTAAGTACTGGCATAGTTATTAAAAAGGTTAAATTTATGTTCTTCAAATTTCCTTGGATATATTAGAACTTCGTAAATGAGGTCCAACATTTTTCCACGCATTCATGTATTTGTTTGTTAAGGCTGTTGCATACTACTAAGCAAAGAAAGCACCATTTTATGCTTTGCTGTCAACATTCTTCCGCTTTCTGAATTCACAGATTTGAAAGTGGTTTGCTTTGGATTTTTTATTATTTTAGATAAGATCAGTTTCTCTGTGTGTGCTAGGATGTAGCTATTGTATTATTTCTCTGGTTGTTGAAGCTGTTATTGCTATTACAGTAGGATATTAGAGTACAGTTAATATACATATGGCCACTGTGAGGTTTTTTTTTTTACTTTTAAACTGTTGATCATCTTTTAATTAAGTCAAACTTTGTGCCCTTGAAGCTTTATCCCTGCAACAGTGAAAACTTCCCATGCCATGGGAAAAATGTACAGAGGTGATTGTCTGTTCTCTTAACTAATCATTGCTTTTCTAAAGAGGAAAACACAGTATCTTTAGCAGAATTGTGAGGAGTGGAAAACAATTTCTGACCTTTCTCTGACTCTCTTTTAGGTCCAAAGGAAGTCTGCTCTACTGCCACTGGATAAAATGAAGGTAAAGTAACTTGGAAGAAAAGTGTCGGCTAGTGCTTCATAAGAAAGTTGGAGGTTACAGTGTTCCTGCTGGTGGGACTAGTATATGAAATACATTAGTAGAAAGCATTCAACTTTCACTGATTTCTGGGATAGCTTATGTCTACTGGTTCCTTTTCCCTTCCAAGGAGCAAAGGGAAAGGGATGTTCCTGTCAACTTTACCTTAAAGCTACAGACATATTGCTTGACAAGAATGTCTTCTCAGTCTTTGGAAATCAGGAAACCTGATCTACGATTAAAACAATTTTACCCAAACTTTTCTTTAGTTGTACGTCAGTGTTGCCTTCATTATGGTTGAATAATAAAGTGGCAATCAGAGATAGGCCCTGTATCAAGCGTCACATACTAGTCAAACACACATATACTGAATTTCCTCTTTAAGGCCTATGGAGACATTCCCTTATATGTATTCTTTCCCTGCCTCCTTCATAGTCTATTACAAAGCAATGGATTACCTTGACAATAGCCACCTGAACTGGTAACCTTTTCCTTATAATGTATTCTTTTTTGGTTCAGAACTACAGGTTAGGGTCAAGCCATTCTGGGGCCAGAGTAGACTGTAAAGAACACCCCCAATGGATTAGTCCTAATTTATTTGACCCAGGTGTTCCTGTAATTATGACACACTGAAAAAGTTTGCAGTGCTTTAATGGTCCTTAAACCTACATTTTCACCTGCTCTTTCTGGCAGTGTGGCATTGCTCATGTTCCCTGTGTTCCTTTGTTTATTTAGGTGTGTTTCTTTGTTTCTGTGTCTAATTTAGCACATTTTTTAAAAGAGGGCATAGTAAAATTTAAAAGGCTGGTAGTGAGAGTTTCTCATGTTACCACCACGTGCACTACTAACACACAGGTGTACACCAGAGGAACAGGTAAAGTATGGTGTGAATGATACCCATAATGAATGTTTCCCCAGACACAATTAAACATCTGTTATATACACTATGTAGCTCATTTCTTTCCTGCATCAATATCAGATTAGGTTAAAACAGAAACCCCAAGGGAGTTCCTTTAAACTCGCATATATCCATGTCTCTTCTGCTGTGGCAAAAGACAGCCTCATTTCACTAAATCTGATAATATATCTATGAACTTCAACAGTAAGACCTTTAGATGTCTGACATCAGAACCTGATTAGAGTTATTCGGTGGTCTAAGCTCCAAAGGAGACCAATTCTACTACATTTTGAAGATTGCCCAAGCAGTTCATAACATGCTTGATGTGAACAACAACACTTTACTCAGGACAGCAGGGAGAGAAAACAAGCATGACAAAAATTCAGGAACAGAAGAGGGAAGGCTGGCAAGCTGAAGCCTAAAACACCCACATTAGGCTAGAATGCTTTTCCATAATGACTGTGAACCAAAAGGCCTGGAAGAAGTATGACCATCAGTCTCTTACTGAGAAATGATGCATAAAGAATGTCTCTGTAGCCCAATAACTGCTTACAGCTGGCATATGCTAGAATCTTCTTAATTGTAATGCCCTGCACCTGTTACTTCCCCAGAATAGTGAAAACCAACAGGAATAAACATTCTTTTCTTACAGAGTTTTAAATACATACCAATTTATCTATGAAATTAGTTATGTCTTTTAGTTTAGGTCAGATCTTTGGCGTACAATATTGTTGGTCATTCTCATCAAGGCCAGTTTATTCCATTAAGCCCAACTTGGTCAAAATACTTTATAATAAACCTCAGTCTAACTGGTGGTCGATTCTTGCTTCAAATCTACCTTGGCCATGCTTATGTACACTTTTTTTTTTTTGCATTCTAGCTTTGCTGTTTTCAGTGGTATTTCACCATTGTACTCTTTTCAGGTGTAAACACCCCTGTACCTCAACTTTTAAATCCTGTTCCCATTGTACCATCCCAAATCATTCAATTTTACATCTTTGATTTTTCAGAACACTCCATTCTATTCTTCCCCAGTCTTCTCTAATGCAGCTGCTCACAGTTCATGAGGAATCATTGGCACCTGATGCTGCTAAACATATGTAAGGATTTGCTCACAGCCATGGCTGCATTTTAATCCTGTGACTGTTTATTAATTTACCAAGATCCACCTACTTTGTGTTGTGTTGGTTCAGCCATCATCGTTTTACACTGCCATCAGTTACCTGATCACACAGGCCAACGCTGAACTCAGCAACATCACCTCGGAAATCTTCTTTCAGACAGTCCTGCCATAAGTTCATGTGAGTCCAGTTCCTCCACTGCCCACTGTGGTGCCAGCATCAGCTGCTGGACACAACAGACAGAGATGGTTTCCTCAGCGGCCCCTCAAAACAGCTCAGCAAGATGCAACCAGCCCCAACAGAAGCCACACCCATCAGCTCCTGGCTGATATAGCCCTGGTCTCACCCACCACCCCAACTACAACCACCTGGGTGAGGGCAGAGACACAAAGACACAGGTGGGCCAGGTTCTGCCTCTGGAACATGAAGCCAATAAGAAAGACAAAACATTCTGCTAGGTTGTGACTCATCCACAGGTCAACTCCAACTTGGGGCCCACAGCTCAGGCCCCAGCACTTCCCTTTGTCATCTTAGAATTTATGAGTCTGAATTGATCGATATCCAATGTAAGGAAGAGTACCATCATTTAGTCAAACATATCTGAGACTTGTACAGTGTTATCAGTGCGCTAAGGATTTTAACCATAGATCATCCAAAGCTATGTCTTCCAATTCCCCTAACCTACTTAGTATCCCGTTTAAGAACAGGTTGAAAAGTGACCATGAATTCATGCCACCTTGTTTCTTACCAAACACTGACCTGATGCATTTGTTTTCAAATACAGTTCATGTTTTAATGAGTTTGGACTCCTCAAGTTTCTAGAGTGAGTGTGTTTGTTTGCAGGTGGTTGATGAGAGAGTAGGAGATTACATAGTCTTGGCATTCTTTTGCATGTCAATATATTTTTTAATCCCCATAAGAAAGTGTTCAGAGAGCTTGCTTTCTGTTGAACAAAAGACATTTTGTATTAGTAAATTACTTGCTAGAAATCTGAATGAACTTTAATTATAGACTTAGCAGGACCTCAGGACCAATTGAATCTTCATATCATTAACCTTTTCTAATATTTTCACAATCAGGCTGGCAGATATCAGTGTGTCTAATGCCTCATATTTTTGTCCTTCAAACAGTACCATCATCTCTGACATATATCCTATTATTATAATGTGTATGAACCATTTGGTCTTGAGGGACAGTTAGGAAAATATTTACAAATTTAGTGTTGCATTCATAGAATTATAGAATCGTTTCTGTTGAAAGAGACCTTTCAGATCACCAAGTCCAGACAGCATCCTAGCACTACCAAGTTGAACCAACGAACTTCTGTGTTTAATATTATAATCTTCTTGATTATTCATTTGCATTTACTTTAGAAAAGCTACATATTCTCACACATAAATAAATAGGTATAAGCTTGTAAGATATGTGCTAAACAGTGTACTCACAATGTTGTCCTTGTATCTTTGCTGTACTTGCTATTTGTCTGCTAAAATATCCCTTTTTGTCTGATGGTGTTGAATAACTTCAGAAAAATGGAATTGAAGGAATTCCCTTGAAAAATGGAATTTTATCATCTCATCTATTATCTCTTTCTCTCAAAATTATTCTGGCTTAATGCTCAGATACCCAGCATTCAGACCTAGACTAGTAAGCTTTCAAATTCAGATATCTCACAATATTGTTGAATTGAAAATCTAGACTTCATGGCAAATGAGGAAAATAAAACTCATTCTTAAAATTTCCAAGGAACACTAGCACTCCTAGAGTTTTAAATTATATCATTTTTAAGCATATACAAGTTATCTAAGGCCGTTTTTGCAGTGTGTTACATATAATGTATGTACTCCCTGCGTGCTTCATCAAATTGAATGCATGCTGCTAAAGAAGTCTGGCTGTGAGAATGAGGCAGTGTGGAAAAGAGTGCCAATAAAAAATGAAATTAATCTTCCAAGGTTTCTAAATCTTTGGTGTTGTTGCATAACACTCTCATATATTCTATGTACTTGTGTGATGGGGTTTTAGCAACACTAATTGCAGACCTAGACCAAAGAGCTCCATCTACTCACAAATTATTATCCATATGTATAATTTGCTTGTTCTTGTATCTAGGAGACCTATTATGATAGCTGCTTTTTACTCTGCAGCTCAAAGAAAGAAAAGAGAAGCTCACAGTCCATGCACCCGTGCAGTTACAGAGCTTGGCAGAAATTGCCATTATCCTGCCCCATGTATAGAGCTTTCACTGAGAGCTCCCTTCATCCAGCAAATGAAGATGAATGCTTATTAGGAAAAAAAAGGCTTGCTGTGATCAACTTCCCAAAAATAATCAGAGTGAGGCACGCAACCTGAACATTAGGGCTCTTAATGGCTGCTTTGGAGTGAACTGAGGAAGGCTAAGGATCCTTGGCTGCTTGCACTGAGTCATAACTTTTTAAACAAGGCCCTAAGTCAGAGCTATCAGTCCTGTGGTGCTGTTTTCCTGGCTCGTGATAAGCCTGTCTCTTTCTATCCCAGGCTTGGGCCTGTGATTTAACATAGCAATGACAGCAATTGCTAGCCCCAAAAACATCCTTAGCAACTCTCGTCTAATACAGATCACTTATTCTTTGTGAAAGATGAGTGAGTCATGCAAGTAACAGACAGCACATTAAGAGTACATTGTTAAAATGTGCTTTAATTAGTTATGTGGCATATAATGATGTGGGGTCAAATAATAATTTAATTTTTGTACACTATCCTTTTTTAGTACATTACCAGTGGACCACCCTCTGTGATGAAGGATGTCCCAATAAGATACAGGATGCTTACTGGAGAATATGAGGAAATTCATTATTCTTTTTCCACAATAGCTCTTTACGTGTTTTTAAAGTCTTTTTTGTGTTATATAAGTGACTTTGAAATCTGTGGCTCAAACCTTTGTAAAATATCATTGGAAAAAAGAAAACAGATGTAAACCCCATGCCATAAAATTAAATGAGCTTTTTTAGACAAAGTATAACATACCATTTAGCTATTAATTCTTACTTCTACATCATAAAAGCCTGAGGCTATCCCTTTATATATCTCTAAGCAGAGTGGAGCTGGTTCCTGGAAGAAAACCTTTGGTTTATTTTTGTTATACCAAGTAATGTAATAGTGCCCTGATCTGAAAGAAAAAAAAAAAAAAAAAAACCAAAAAAACCACAGAACAAAAAAATCCCCATCACTCCACATAAGGAAAAAAAGATGTGTCCTGCAAGCAGAAAAATTTGCAATAAACTGAAATTTTGCTCTTTAGATTTTGAGCTGAAATCTTCTCCAAGAACAGAAGCTTCTTACCTTATAAGCAGATTAGAATTCATGATCAGCCCACTGAAACCAGGTCTTTATAACTTTGATGTCAACAGGATTAGATTTTTCTATACTTCAATTATTCTGCTGTTCACATTCACTTTATTTACAGCACTTTAATGGGCTGCAGAGCAATGACACAAGAACTTGGAGATAAATCTGCAAATGTGTTGATCTCAGCTTCCGTAGCTGAAAGCTACCGACATATGTGTATACAGTATTCACTCAGTATTGTACCAGTTCTTTCTAGGACAGCCATATAGGTGACATCCCTGCAACCCTCACAGAGAGCCAGTGGCTTGAGCAGTACCCTGTAGAGATTCATGGAGTCACTCCCTGTAGAGCAAATTACAGAAACCGAGTCCTGGGCAAAAAGGACAATTCATTATTATATCTTCTTAGGAAATGACGGCTCACATTTGGTCATTCTCATCAGTGACATTCAGTGTCACTGGTGGGACTGTGTGGAGATTGACAAGGTGTCCTCAGAAGGGTTCTATAAGAGGAAATCAAGAAATTATAATACTTGTGTGGTGTTGGGAACTCTCTTCTCCCAAGGAACATGGCAGGCTTAGCTTTTTCTAATGCAATTTTTATGGCATACATTTATTTTTCTTCTCATTTAATCCTTTGTGAGCTGTTTCTTTGACCAACGTCTGCATTTAAATCACTCCAACATTCAGACCAAGCACAGTCATGATGAAAAGATGAGTACTGACACTGTTGACATGGAAATCCAGCTCCTGCCATAGTAATCCTAACATGGCTGCCATTGTCTTCCACACTGTTATCATCCTGCTAGACTAATAGTCTAAAGTTGAGTTTCTTTATAAATCAGCTTGGATCCTCAAACTGTCACCCTATGTATCTTAATATATGAAAGCAATAAAGAAGCTTCTTACCTCCTACACACTATTCTGTAATTGTTGCCACTGTGCCAACAGATCCATTTTAGAACATTAGTCTTGACACACAGACTGCTTCATAATCTAAGATGTAATTATGTGATTGATTGCTCCTTATGTTTCTCTCTAAATGTGATGGCATCAGGATCTGGTGACAGGAATTTTCTCTTCATAGGAACTATGGACATGACTCTCACATGCTAAATTTTTTCTTCCAGTCCTTGGGATAATTCCCACAGCAGTCATTGAGGGACATCACTATTTTTCAAAGCCCAGATATAGGGCACATATATCTGATACCATCTTACCAAAACTGCTGATTTTTTTCATTAAAAATGAAGAATGACAATATCACCAAGGTTTCTGAAAACCTTTCTCAACTTGATATATATCCGTCCCAACTTTCTTCATTTTTTCCAGTTTTATTCTTTCACATTCCCTCTTTGTCTAAAAGTACAGCTGATGTCTGAGGGTCAGCAAGGCTGCTTTGCAGTATGTACAAGAATACTTGAGTGAGAACTTAAAAGCTCAGCATTTCGGTATCATCATTAATGTTGTTTTTTATCATTGCTGACATGAACTAATGAAGTACTAAGCTAGACTTGTACTAATTCATATTAATCAAATTGTCAGTTTCAAGTGCTTATCCTCTCTCCCATTTGACTTATAGGCCTCATAATTTTCTCCATCCACAAATTAAGACATATCAGTAGCATATTAAAACAGAGTTGAAAGTCAACTGGATAAATTCATTAAAGTACTCCTTGTCATGATGTATTTTGTAGTTTTAGTTAAACAAAAGCCATCTTGAAAGTCTCATTCTGAGTGATCAAAACTGAGAAATTGGTTTAAACTTCAAGTTGGTGTTAAGGAGGTTCAATCCATCCTCCACCCAGGTGTTCCACTGCTGGTATTAGAAAAAAGCTCCAGATCCCCTCTCCATAGAGGCAAGTCAGGCATGCAATATGGTCTTGCAGACACATTAATGGAAGTAAATATCATTTAAATCTTCTGAATATTTTGCATAACATGGTTATAAGACCAGATTAAAGGTTAAGGTTGGTACAGTAACTAGCAATGGCTAATGGCCTTCCTTTTTATTTGCAGATGGGCATAGTCTTTTTCCAGATAGTCATTTAAAGCAGGAGCCTAATTTATTGGCCCACAGGTGAATTTGGGAAGAGTCTAACTCTGTCCACTGAGTATAAGGGAGACTGGTCTCTTAAATTTCACACCTAAAGACAGATTATCCCTGCAATACTAGATTAATATAGAAGCACCATATCACAGAGAATAAGATCTCTGATGCATAGTAAGGATATTGACACAAAAGAAATCCTATGAAGTTTGAATCCACAGATGAATAAGGACTCTGATTGTTGGGCTGGGGATCTTGTATACTTACTATTAATAAATAATTCATTAGTATGATATAAACACAGTATTGATTCTCAGCAAGACTGTTCTGAATACTTTTCCAAGGCATGTGGTGAGGCCAGTGGCACAACTTCAAGTCAATACATCACTCAGGAGTACTGAAAGAGACCTCTTATTCTATTAATTCTCTCAAACTACACTACTCCAAAAGTTAGCTAATTAGCAGCCAAGTACGACAGTTTCATCCTGTGATGGTTTCCTGTCTGTGAAAGAATATCAGTTTAAGTACTGCTTGCCATGATTTAGTATTGTATATCACAGAAGTGGGCTGCAAGGCACTTGCAGATTGTCTTCTTGAGGACTCTAAGTGTTTTGCTGAATATGTTCCAAAGAGCCTGACTTTTCAAAAATTGTGGATGCTGACATGACTTTAACACATGTCGCAGCTTTTGTAGCTTCATGATAATTATTTATAGTGATAAAAGAAAAAATAAATGACTAAGCTCAGTGTAAAATAAAAACTGATGCAAGCACAAAGCACAAGTAAAATCCAAGATGTGGTAATGAAGGAGAAAGAGCAAAAGATGGCATAATGAAAAAAGATTTTGAGGAAGCACACAAAAATATTAGATTGAATGATTTTAAAGAAAGTAGGAGCTGGATGAGAGAAATGGAAATTAGGTGGCAAGAAATACAGCCTAGAAAAGATAGTGATAAGAGAAGGTACATATTTCAGGAAGGTTCCAAATAGTAGTACATATTGTCATTGTCTAACCAGCTTGGTTGAAAATATGACTGCACTGACGTTTGATACCGAGCAACAGCTTTTGTACTTTGTCAACAATGAAAAAAAAATTCTTTGTCGCTCACTGCCAGATATAGCTGGTCACTAAAAATAAATCAGTTTGGTTTACAGTGGATAAAAACTCATCAACTACACCAAATAACAAAACTGAGTTGCTATTGAGTTTAATAATTATCAAGTTTCTCTTGATAGTAAATATGGAAAATGGAATTAACTTTTAAACAAAAGAGCAGCTGAACATAAATTACCCTTCTTTCCAGCCTTCTCATCACAGATGATGTTCCCAGTATTTCATTAACTGAGTTATTTAATTTTCATTTGCATAAAATTTAATCACAAATTGTGTCCTCTATATAATAAATCATTTTTTATAACAGTAATTTAGGCCTGATAATTTTTTATTGCATATTTTAAAGTACTCAGGTTATAAAATAGGCATTTTATGACATACTTAAAAGAAGTAATTAACTACATGAATAAATGGACTTGAAGACATTTCTTATTTCAAATACATGAATTCTGATAGCTTGGGTTCTATACACATTCCTGAAAAAAAATATTCCTGTTTCTTTACTTGACTTCATTTGGTTTCTAAGCTTAGAGCCAAAAGTGAAGCTTTGCCAACATTACCAATTTCCTTCCACTTCTGAGTCGAAGGCACTAAATATCAACATTTCTGTATAATCCCATAACTTTAGCTAGATTAGTTTTATTTGTCCAGTAATCTTAATTCATTTGTTTTATCTTACTAACTTCTTATCTAAACTAACAAATGGAAGAGACTGTATGAGTCAGTTCAATTAGAAGTGGTGTAAACCACCAGATTTTGAAGTCTTAGTACAGTCTTTCTGTGCTGTGTTTTATCATGTGTTTTGCAACAAACAGTCCATCCTCAGTTTAACATCAGTTTCCATAACACAGAGAATCTAAAAAGGCAGACATGAATAAGATGCTAAATACTAAAAACAACTTACTGAGCTTTTAACAATTCACTTATTTGTGAAAACTTGTTTAATTTTGCATTTTTTCATAAGTAACAATTATCTTGGGGCTCATTACTTGGTGGCTATCAAAGCTGGAAGCTCTGTTTACATGCTTTTTATCATCTGATCATCCTATAATTGCATTGGGTTTTTTAAATAATTTTCCTCAAAACTTAAGTTTTCTAAAGCTTACTATATATGTGCTTTCCTAATAACTATAATTTTATACCATAGCATTATCTTGCCTCTTGTCTCCTATCAGGCAACTTGTCCAAAAAACATCCCTTTAGTTCTCTTTGCTAGGAAGCAGATAAGGCTTGACTAGCAATAGAGATTGCTAACCCTCCTTTGATTAGGTTTAGCTGTTATCAAATCTCCAAGTACAATTATTTCTAAGATACTCAAATGGGAGCTCAACTGACACAAGCAGGAGGGGCTAAATACTGTTCTCACGCGCAGTGAGACCTGATAGCAAGGGTAGATTTAAAAACAGTAAGTCTCGTGTGTCCAGGTTGCACAGAGCAGTTTTTCACATTGCACACACAGATAAATTATGTAGCTGCATTCACTACAGAATATCTGGAAGCCCATCTAATTCAGCTTGTATTGTTGATTCTGACTAATGAAGATTGCTTAATTAATATTCTTTATTTTTCCAACCTTTGGCCTTTATTCAAAAAAACATTTAAGCCTCCTTGAATCTAGATGAAGCCAGCTGACATGCTTACTAACTGAGACTGATTTTTGTCTGCCCAAAGTTTTAAGCTATTTTGAGACCATGGTACAATAATAAACATAAGTAGCAAAAATCATTAGAAATGCATCAATCAGTAGCAGCATGAAGAGTAAACCAACAAAATTTGTTCTTGACACTTTTCATTTTTTGCTCCAGACAGTATTTTTAAAATATGCCATCCTTCAAGTTACTGGATATTTCCAACTAAAGAAGCAGTCACATATGCTAGAGAGCATGTTAGTTAATGTCTTATGAACAGCCATAAGCAAAGCCTACCAAAAGCAAGTGGCTTTCATTATTTCCAATAGAGACTGAAAGTTACAGGATTAAAAAAATTGATTCTAATTATTTAAGATCCCACTCCAACTGCATATAATAAATCAAACCATAAGTGGCATCAACTTCACTGAAATATAGCAATCACACCTTTAGTGCAAAAGAATATGTGCTTAGCCATTGGCAATTTCTTCTTTCAGGGGAAATTTCAGGTATGTGATGGAATTCCAGCTACTTGTAGAAAGTCCAGCCACATGGTCATAAATAGTATTTTGTGGCGTGTAAACTTTGGATGACTGAGATTTGGTTATAAAATAACATAACACTCCATATTGGGAAATCTTTTTAAAGTTGAGTGGTTCTTTTTATTCTCTATATATCAGCTTCCTAATGGCTTTTCAACGGTTTGAGCTATTTTCTAAAATTACTACAGCTGCTTCACATTAGTTATGGCGTTTTGTTGCTAAGAGACCTTCTGCTTGCTAAGTCTTACTAGATCTTTAAACTAGATCCTTTGTTGTTGATGATGATTGCACATTCACAGCAAAACACTGTTAAGAAATGAGAGCTGGTGTAACTTTTCCCTCCAAACTGGTTCAAAGGGTGCAGAAATTTCCAAACTGCTAAATAGCAGTGTTGTCTTAGGTGATGTTGCCTCACTCCTATTAACTAAGCAAGTGTCTTTTCTGAAGCTTCCAGTATGCTTTGTATATTCCCTGTCTTTTTTCATTGCACATTCAACAGGACTGTATTTTGAAATTGTTCTGCAGTTTTTGCTATAATCATGATTCCATTAACAAGCATATTTAAAATCAGAATCCAGGAAGTTCACCAGTTCATGAGAAATGGGAGGTAGCTTCTGCAATAAGGGAGCAGCACATACCTGAGAGCAGGGAGTTCTGGTGGGTTCCCTAATTACAAGGGAAAGGTTCAGATTAGACACAAAGGAAAACTCTAATGGTAAAGATCGTGAAGCGTACTGCTCAGAGAGGAGAAAAGTCCCCACCATTTGAGGTTTCTCAGACAAAGTTTGACAGGCAGCTAGCAAAAAATTTGACAAGCAGCTGTTAGTGACAGTGGTTGTAGCCAATCCTGACTTTGCAGGAAAGGAATAACCGTCTTCAACAGCACATCACTATATTGGCCTCCAGGCAGAATTTATTTCAGTTCAAGAGAAACACTTAAAAGAGACACTGTAACCTACAGGATTTTCCAGTTCTCACTGATCTGGGAAGGGTGTGTCTACTTGTCTGATCTCAAGTGTTACTATAGGGATAACTCATGCATATAAACATAGAATCATAGAATCATTCAGGTTGGAAAAGAGCTCTAAGATCATCTAGTCCAACCTTCATCCAATATCTCCTTAATCCCTAGACCATGTCTTGAAGCGCCACATCTACCCATTTCTTTAACACCTCCAGGGATGATGACTCCACTGCTTCCCTAGGCAGCCTGTTTCTATGGCTAACCACTCTTTCAGTAAAGAACTTCTTCCAAATATGCAATCTAAAGCTCTCCTGGCACAACTTGAGGCCATTACCTCTTGTCCTGTCATTAGTTACTTGGGAGAAGAGACCAGCACCAGACTCACTACAACCTCCTTTTGGGTAGTTGTAGAGCGCAATGAGATCTCCTTTCAGCCTCTTCTTCTCCAAGCTAAACAATCCCAGTTTCTTCAGCCACTCCTCATACAACATATTCTCCAGACCCCTCACCAGCTTTGTTGTTCTTCTCTGCACCCGTTCCAGCACCTCAATGTCCTTCTTGTACTGTGGCACCCAGAACTGGACACAGTACTCAAGATGCAGTCTCACAAGTGCCGAGTACAGGGGCACAATCACCTCCCTACTCCTGCTGGTCACACCATTTCTGATACAGGCCAGGATGCTGTTGGCCCTCTTGGCCACGTGGGCACACTGCTGGCTCATGTTCAGCTGGCTGTCCACCAACACCCCCAGGTCCTTTTCTGCCAGGCAGCTCTCCAGCCACTCCTCCCCAAGCTTGTAGAATTGCTGGGGTTTATTGTGACCAAAGTGCATGACTCGCCACTTGGCTTTGTTAAACCTCATACAGTTGACCTCAGCCCATTGCTCCAGCCTGTCCAGTTCCCTTTGCAGAGTCTTCCTATCCTCAAGCAGATCAACACTCCTACTTAATTTCATGTCATGTGCAAATTTACTAACGGAGCACTCAATCCCCTCATCCAGGTCATTGATAAAGATATTAATCAAGAACAGCCCGAGAACCGAGCCCTGGGGGACCCCACTTGTGACCAACAGGCAAATGGATTTAACTCCATTCACCACAACCCTCTAGGCTCAGCCATCCAGACAGTTTTTAACTGAGTGAACATGAGTCAAGAATATGCGTAGAAATTAACTCCAGGTATTACATGCAACTGAATACAGTGATATTATAGATGTAAAGTTAGGTCAAAGCATTACCATAGCCCTTATGAAATAGAAAAGAAATATTTGAAATTAAGTAGAGCTTTTTTGTTCCGATGGTATATTCACTATGTTCATTGGAAGAAAATGGGAAAATCTTTATTATTTTCTTGAAAAAAAAAAAACAACCTATGCTGTTGTAAATAGGAATCCACTGGATGAATTACATAGTATTTGGCTATGTTATGATATGCAACATTGAAATACAAAATCAGGATTGATCTAGACTGGAAAAAGTTTTCAACCACTAGGGAACATGACATTTTGCAAAAATGGACTTGTGATTCAGATAATGATATTTCCACAGTATTATTTATTTGTTATGTCTGACAGTGTGCTTGACACTTTCAAAAACAAGCTAAAAAGTTTTCCTGTCCTGGGACTGCATGTCTTTAGGCCCCAATCCTAGAAAGATTTGTGCTGGAGTAACTCAAGTAAGGTCACTGGGATTTAAACATAATACTGAATTTACAAAATTGGTGCACGTGCCAATTACTGTCCGGACCATGGAAAGAAGAATGTAACATGGCATTAGTAGTTATTTGACCCACATCCTAAGTGTTTTATTGAGCACATGGATGGGTTTGCATCTTCTGCAAGGAACTTATTTTCCAAGACCAGATAATCTGGAAGTCAGTAAAAATGGGGATCACAAAGTGGAATGACCTTTAAAAGAAACCCTTGGTTTTAACCTTACCTATCACCAGTTAAATTCTCTTCAAACATTGGATAATGCTGTTGGCAATCATGTGCCACTCAATCAGCATGCATTACTGAGCTGAACAGAAGAGCTCATCAGTCTGGATGCTGTGAGACTAACTTCTCTGAAGGTTTTCAAGAATCCAATTCCTGTTCTGTTGGCATAGACTGCCTAAACTGTAATATTCACACAGTACATAACCATTCTTATCATTAGAAAAAAAGAATTGTCTTTAAATGTTTTCAGCATAATAGTGAAATGTTCAAGTGTACCTGTGTGCATCCAAAATGGAACACAAAACATAGAAATGCCTCTTTTTTCTTTTCTCTCTAGTCTGACTGAACTTGAAAATTTCTCCTCTGTCATTTAGTCCTTATGGAAAAAGACTTAGAATAAGGTGCTTTCAACTGGGGAACAATGGGATTACCTCTTTCTCTGAGGGACAGCTGGAGAGTCTGCAAGGCTAAAAAGCATCATGTGGTCATTTACACTGGTAAGCAAGCCACAAAAAGCTTCATTGTTTGTTAGGTTTTAAAGTAAGAAACTTATTACATAAGGTAACTAAAGGGAAAACTGAGATGGTGAATTACTAGGCAGCAGTTGTCTTGATGATGTAGGGAATGAAGCTAAAAATATAAGTCAAAAGGTATGAAAAAATACCTTTTCATATATCCATTACATTGTTATTCATTTGTCCCTATAGAAAAACTTTCTTTTTTGCCACTGGTATGCAAGAAAAAATTGAAAACAGAGTTTTAAAAGCTAAAATTACAGCCAGATACTTTTTAATAGTACCCTTACTGTTGTTGTTTACATTGTTTAAGAACTTTCAGCTATTTGCATTCTATTTTAATTGGAGAGAAATTAGACCAAATCCTGTTTAAGCAGCTTTTTAGTTTGTATAGAAAATAACAATTTAGACTTTTTTTTCTAATATGTCATGCTAGAAAAACATGTTGAGTGCATACATACTACAGCTGAATGCTAAAAAAAGAAAAAAAAACTTAGATCATATACACTTAGGTTCTTTGGGTTTTGAGAAACCACAAAACTTTCTCTGAGGTTTTGTTGTTGTTGTTGTTTCAAAAGTTAAGTGTCCACATCAGTTTTTCTTCATGGAAATTACTTCTAACCATCACAAGGTTAGAGATTCCAGACTTTGTGCATTATTATTCAAAAACAGTACCCAAATCATTTTAGAAAGCATGCCTACCCAGGGAAGCATTTCTACCAAAAAACAAAGTTTGCTCTTTGCAGTCTAGGTTAAGGGATGTTAGAGAAGAAATGTGTTTTACGCACAAGGAAAATATTACATTAACATTGTGTTCTTTGTCTTATGTGCTAAGCACAGTACCAGTGTAGATCACAATGTACACACAGGATTAACAAGTATGAAAATAATCTTACTAACTTTCTTCCTATTCTCCATGTCATATGTCGATTGGCTTGTAAAAAAGTGGTTCATAGGCTAAAAGCAGAAAAACTCCAACTTTCCAATATTTTGCTGCTGAAACTGATACGAGTGTGAGCCCAAGTTTCTTATTTCAAAGAAGTTGAGAGTTAATTAGGTTCTACAATAAATCTAAATAGATCCCTACAGCTGGGTTCAGATGAAGGAAAACAACCAAACGGCTCACAATGAGTTGTCACTACTGCAAAATATTTTCCACTCTAAACAAATGTTCAGGAAAAGGTTCTTATCTTATAAAATACAAACAATTTATTGTACTAATTTGTGTTGTTTCTGTAGTGAGACAATCCTGTGGAAATGTAGAACCTTGCTTCTCTAATAAAGACTCAGTGTAAACCCAGAATAGATGGGATATATAAGCTTACTTAAGTTTTTTTTCACTTGTCTAAATACAGGTGCTCTTTTGAGACAACCATTCTTAAATTGTTTTCCGTAAATAACATAAAATTTTAAGTAAATATTTTCACATTTCACATTCATGGCAAAGAATGAGCTGTGCAAGGAGAGTAATCAGGATTGAAAAACTACCTATGTAATCTTCAGAAATATTCTCAAGATTTGATACTGAAGCACACTGGTCTCACACCAAAACAAATACTTTTTGTTGCCAAATAATAGTGTCCTGGTTTGGCCAGGACAGGGTTAATTTTAGTGGAGCAGGTTATTCTACACCATGCTGACGTCATGCCCTGGAGCCAGTTCTGGTGGGGGGGCAGTTCGCAATTTCTCCTTTCGCTGTATCTGGGTGAGCTCACTCCCTCGCTATTCTCTGTTATCAATCTTCTTCTTTGTATTGTTCCTTTATCACTGTTACTGCTGGGTTTCTTTGTTAACTGCAAAAAGTGCTTTTTATATGTTGTTTTCTTATATAAATATGTACATATTAAACCTTCCTTATCTCAACTCAAAAAGGCACTTTTAAACCTTTTTTTCTTTGTCCGCCACCCTCGGCAGAGGGAGGGGGCGGGGAGCCACGTGGCCACCCTCTTACTAAACCAATACAAATAGAAACAAGAATTTGCATAATAATCCTTCTAAACCTATAACCATGAACTACAGGCCATATTTCAAATTAAAATAATGAAATAATAAAACCATATAAATTTTTCAAGATATTGCCTTGTCCAGGCAATCAAAAATATGAACTGGCAGCTTTTGAAAGAAATTGAAGAGATGCAGCCTTCTGTAAGTGGGGGAGAAAAGATGGGGAAGAGGAGAATAGTACAAAATCTGAACAAATAAATTGTAAAGAATTTCTGGTAAAGACAAAGTAATAAAAATGTTAATTGAATGTTCGTTCAACTTCTTCATGATTGTCTTTAAATAGACTTCACAAAGCAAAGGTGTTAAAGGGCAAAAGTAGAAGATACTTCAGGCTACCTTGAAAAAATGCTTTCTCTGACAGATGTAAATTAATTACCTGAAATTCTAACCCACTTGAAGCCATTTTATTTCATTCATAATCAGCCATATATTTAGATTTAAAATACTTCATGAAAGTTGCCTGATCCTGAAATATTAATTTTTTCCCCCTTATAATGATCACACCAGTGCATATTATTTTTTTTACTGCAGAAGATTTTTTTTTCTACATTAAATACATGCATGAAATTAGCACTAATGAGTTATTGCACAGATCTACAAGTAGTTATTTAACTTCTCACGATACTTGTACCCCTGAAACTTTTAAACTCATTCAAAAACATTATTTAACCTCCAGAGAAGGGCTGGAGCAGAGAATCCTTGCTAAGTTCCTCATAGGTTGTAGGAAAATTGATACCTTTTCTGTGACAGAAATGCTGCCAAAAAAACTAGAAAATATTAAACTGTGGTTGATTTCCTGTATCTCCCATTTCATATAGAACTAGAATTTAAATCATTTTTTTAACCATATGATTTGTCAAAGAAGACATGAAGTTTTTATTCTTTAACTTCAAAGTTTTAACGTGATCCCACTGAAGTTAATAGGATGACTCCCACTGAATGCAGTACATTAGGGCTAAAATGATTAGAGTCATTTATGACTCAGTATGGGATAAGAGGGGGAGATGGTGGTGACCCTGAGGTTCTCAGACTGTCCTGTACTTGGCTAAAGTCAGAGCAGTCTGTGAGTAGAACATGGTTCTGCTCATTAGAGCATAGAAGGTAGACAAAGCAAAAAGTAAAATCCTTTCTCTTTAGTTGCTTGATATTAATTTGCAATAAAGTTAAATATTTTGAATTAATGTGGTAATTACTATGGGTCTTTTGGACTCCTTGTGAATAGCTAAAAATAAATTATATTTTCAAACTCTTTTTTTGCAACATCTGGCATTACTAGATGATACGAGGGAATCAGTTACACTATTGTGTTTGTTGCAAAGAGATTCATTGAAAGAAAATGACAACTTTTTGTCATTAAGTATTTTAATGAAACACTAAATTCAGTTGTGTAACAACCAATTACAAGCCGGAGTTCAACTGTGATGAGTTAAGTGTGTTTCATAAATTAATAACCATGATGAAAAATGAATAATATTTGGGTAATAATCATATTTTACTGGTAATAAATCCCATATTTACCCATATGGTAACAGCCCCATGTTAACCACCTATTTTTAAAGCCATTTCTTAAGAAAAAACATAAATGCTGATCTACCTCTACAGGGTTGCTCACGGATAAGATAATACATAATGCCAAATATTTTTAGAAACATAACTAATGGATAACCTAAATCCTTGCCCTCAAAACAGTCTGATAGTCTTAAACAAGTGTTGAGTACCTACACACTAGAAATCAGGTTTCTCTGATAATTTTGTTCTTCCCTTATCATCTGTTTTGAAATTTTAGGATGGTGGAGGGAAAATAAATGTGGTATCTGTGAGCTAAGACTACCAGTCTCCCTTTAATTCAAGGGTCCAAATGCTGATATGCCAATAACAATCCACAGAAGCCAGAAGTGCAAGCAATTATATTATTTGTTAAATACTTGGCTTACACTTTATTATGTTACTGTGCACATCTGTCTATTGACTGCTACAAGCACAGATTTTCCATAGTCCTCCTTGCAAGTAAAATTGGCAGATCTGCCAGAATTTCATTATTTCTCCAGTAATACATTACTCTAGGATTTAGCTTGAAGTCACGTACAATATCTTCAATTTCTCCTGTTGAGTGCAGGCATAAATGTTTAAGAGTCCCCAAGGATGGTGAAAGACACTGGAAGGAAACATAATCCCTATGAAGATGATTAAAATACTGAAGATCAGCCAACATAGATAATAAATAACATGAAAGAAAGACCCTGTTCTGTAATGTTCCCTGAGAGCAATTCTAAGCACTACTTATGTCAGCCATTTGGCCAGGTAGTGGAAAGGGGATTCATGTCCTCTGGATGCAGCAAGTAAATGAAGATTTTAATCCGAGATTACTGTCATTTCATTGTACAGCTTGGTGAAGAAATTTAATTCCGTAACATTTTGATCTCCTCCCATTTGGCTTCATTATATTCACAAACATAAATTAAGCACCTTTTTTCCACTTTCCCTGAAAGCTGCTCTAGAGGATAGGGTACAGGTGGATCTAGCATCTTCAGCTTTAACAGTTTCCTGGCTAGTCCAAGGCAGGAGATTGCAGACAGGTTGTGACCTTTCTCAGTGACAGGCAGCCGAGCTTCCAGGCTCCTCTCACCACATTACACAGGCCAGGATTTAGAAAGAGGAACAGGAAGGAAGTCAAGTAACTTTCAAAACTCACTAGAGATTTATCGGAATTCTTTCCACTCAAGCGAACTCTGGCAAAATATTTCTCTTCCAATCAATTAGCAAATTCTTCTTGAAAGGACACTTTAACATCAGCTTTACTGATCTGCAACTTTCCCAAGTGCTGTTTCCTGTTTATTACAGTGTATGGGAAGACTCCAACTGTCAAAATGAAAGAGTATGGAAATAAAAAACAAAATTAAAAAAAATATTTTAAAAACAACTAATTTTAAATAAGTCTTTACTACTTCTGGTAAGTGTATTCCTAGTTTCAATGTCAATAAAATTCAGATACACAAAATTCAAGTTTTTCCTTACAAATATAACTTCCCCACAGTGCAGAACTGTGAACAAAATATTTTAATAGTCTAAGTAATAGAATCATCTGACATTTAAACTTTTCACCAGGACTCTTTAATGAGCAATTTAAAATTTTGCTCTCCTCGGTAAGATTACTTTATTTCAGATACCTTAAGTAACTACAGTTAGTCTCAAATGATTAGCTTTAAAGATTAAAATCTTGGGTTTTCTCTTGACTAGCTGACATGGTTCAGCCTGCAACAATCTTATCTCCAGTGGGACTTTATTGTGGTTTAATCAGCATAGGTTATCTTCATCTAGGTTAAGACAATCTTTTCTTCCTCTTCAGAAGTGGCAACTTAGGATTTCTGACTGAGAAAGGAAGCTGCGAGATGCTCACACCAGGATGTCACTTTGGAGTAAGTCTGCTCATCAGCAAACAGAACTTTAACAGTCTCTCAGTAGAGAGGCAACAGATGAGCATTAGTGCTTGAGTAAATGGTATAATAGAAATTAGAGGAGAAATTTGAACCCTTGCTACTTTGAGAGGTTGTGGTACAAACTGGGGGGTGAACTGGAGCCCCAGATTTTGAGAGAAAGAGAAACATACTGGATAGGAGTCATTTATCTCAAATGTCTTGCTCCACGAAGATCTCTTAATACTGACTTTTGGGTTGACTTAAACTCCCAACTACAAAACCTTCCTTTTGAAAGGAGAGTTCTACTCTCTGAATCTCTGCATAAATGTAGAGATGTGACCCTAAGGAATGGTTTATGGTATTGGGGTCTCAGTGTCAGCTGTTGCTCAGTGTCATACAATAAATCACACAAAGATAAAGCACAGACAGTCTCTACAAAGGTGGTAGGAGTCAGTGTTGCAGAGGCTGGAAGTCTTCTGATTTGAATTGGAAACAGAATCTGTTAGCTTCCTAAAAGGAAATACTGTGTATAGACTCACTCATTGAATGACTTCACTAAAATACTAAGCTAATATAATCAGAAACATTTAGCTATAATTTTTGCAGAGCTCATTGATAGTACAGGCTTCCCAACCCTAAATGTGTTTTGCATTTGTGTAAGGATTGAAATAATTGGGCCTGGTCTTAATTGTGCCAGTGCAACCATGAGCCAGAGTTATTTTACTGCCTTAAAGAACTTTTAAAGAAATTTGTCTGATTGAGTTACTGTATGTTCCTTAAGCATACAGAAGAAGAAAGAATTAATCAAATCATTTTCTTATAAATAAGAGGAAAAACATGTTCACGGCCATGGAGAGGTCTTACCCATTAAAACTTTGTGATTGTTCTGGAGGAGTTTTTGTGAATCTATTGCTGAAGATTCACACTTACTGTGAACCAACCTGTTCTCCTAGTGCTGAGCGCCAGATGGGGAAACAGCAGGTCTTCTCCATTCATTGATATCTACAGCTCAAATCCCAGCCTTTCAGAATCAAGTCATCAAAAAGACATCATTAGTGCCAGTTCTGTGTTTGTTTCTAGTCTTCATAATTCAAGAAGAATGCATTGCAATTTAAGGTGTTAGACAGAAGGGCAAAAAAAATGGCTAAGGAGATAGGACCTTTAAGAGGCAAGACTTTCAAAAAACTAGAATTTCCAATGTAGAGGAAAAAAGCCTGAAGGCAAATATGATTTGGATTCACAAAGTCATGAGTTTCTTGTAAGTTAAGCAGAGAACTGTTACTCAGCTAGACTCTGAATAAAAGCACGGGGCACTCCATGAAACTAGTATAAGGTTAATTTAAGGCAGGTAAAAAGCACTTCTCTTCTCTGCAGGCAGGGAAATTTTTGAACCTGTTGTCAAAGGAGGTTGTGGAGGCAGATAGTAGAAGGGTGTTCAAAAAATTCATTAGAGGAAAACAGGTCTATAAATGGATTCTAAAATTACTGGGAAGGATGTTCTCTCTAATATCCCAAATATATCAATCATGAATTCTGGAAGAGCACAAAAGAAAAGGAATGCATGAAGTGGCCAGCCCTTCACTCTCTCTTTAAACCATAGAATCATAGAATGTATTGGGTTGGAAGGGACCTCTAAAGGCCACATATTGCCACTTTTTGAGACAGAATACAAGGCTAGGTGGATCATTAGCCTAACCCAGTATGGCACTTCACACATTCATGGTCTTTGGGCATGACTGGAGGGGAACAACTAAGGTGACAAGTATTTTAGAATCCATCTGAAAGAGAACATTAACCTAGTTTTATAAATAATGGTAAAATAATTACTCCTAGCAATGCCAGTTGACCTGTTTTCTGGAAGCACTTGCCCCATAATCACATCTCCAGCTAGTCTTGATGTTCTTAGGGTAACCAGCTTGTCACTTACCTGTCAGCTAAGCCCTTTCTGGGAGAGAGATTCCTGTCTAAACACAGTCATGATCTGTATTTAGACAGATGAACCCATGAGTCCTATATAAGATGTCCAGAGAAGGAGGTGGTGACAAAAACACTCACCAGCTGCATAATAAGTAGTCTCTTGGTTAGAGAGCTTGTAGCTGCAGACCAGTAATCAAAGCTGTGTGCAACTGAACTGGCCCCTCTGGATTGGATTGGATTGGATTTTCTCCCAGCGAGACAGCCAATTTGGAACTGGCATGAGATAGACGTGTATGGCCAGATGAAAAGCAGAAAAGCAGCAAAGAGACCTAGGGTTCTGGTCTCTGCTTCCAGTATGGTTTTGAGTTTTATCTAGTTTGTGTCAAGTAGATATTCCTTTCAAAAATGTGTGTAAGTGTCCTTCTCAGAATAAAGTGGCCATCGTAGCCTATTGTCTCACACCTACAGCTCTTTTGTCATCTTGGTTTAGACAGTCAGTCTAAACTCATGTAAATCTCCAGGGAGAGGAAAATTTTATAAGATTGCCACTACTCACCTTTTATATAGTATTATCAGAGAATAATTTGTTTTTTGCCAGAATACACTAGATCTCCATGTGTTCATCTTCATAGCCAATGATATCACTCTATTGGGAAATTTAGGTGGAATGGGTTATTTATTCTCCTGTCAATGGCCAGGCACATAAAATTCTTGTGAGGCAATGTTCAAGATAAGCACTTAAAAACCTGAATCTTACATGCTATTAAAAATTAACGAAAAATCCATGGTGTTCAGACAATACTGTATGTATTACATGATATTTCATTTTCATTCTTGAACATCAACTAATTATCAAAGAATCATAGAATGTATTGGTTTGGAAGGGACCTCTAAAGGCCATCTAGTCCAACCTCCCTACAATAAGCAGGGACATCTCTAACTAGGTCAGGTTGCTCAGAGCCCTATCAAGCCTGACCTTGAATGACTCCAGGGATGGGACTTCCACCACCTCTCTGGGCAACCTGTTCTAGTGCTCAACCACCCTCACATTAAAGAACTTCTTCCTAATATCTAACCTGAATCTACCCTTTACTAGCTTAAAACCGTTGTCTTGTCGCTTTATTATTTATAGTCTCTTTATTAATTATAGTGCTTTGTTTTATGTTTCAACTATGTTTGTGTTTAGAAATGTTTTTTAATTTCATGACAGGATTGTTTTCCTCTTTTTTTCACTCTTATAAAAAACTTTTAAAAGTCATTCAGGGATTTTTTTACCTCTTCCCCTGAAAGTGTGACAATTGCAGTATCAGCAAAATATCTGCTTTTATTGGACCTATATTAGGTATGCGGAAAAAAATATTTCTGAGAGAATCTCAGAAAAATCAAGTGTTTAAAAGAGAACACTCTCAAATCCTAGAAAGTTTCTTGAACTAGAAGAAAGTTCATTTCTTGAACTAGAAATGTTTTTAAAAGAGGCATGTGAGAAAGAGGCAACGTCTGTTTGAAAATTAATAATTTTTCTTGTGTAAATTACAAAAAAAATGAAGGGGACAAAGATAGTGGAATAAAGGGGCATCAAAATTCCTGTATTCAAAGGAAGAGCGACTGAAACTTGTTCTTATTATGTAACACAACTTGATCAGAAAACTCTTGTCATTAGGTAGAGGTTCCTTCAAAGCTGGTATAGTTGACAGCTTCATGCATTATGCATTCAACTTGTTACTTGTCAAGTTTTGTGTAATTTTTAGACGTGCACGTCTTCAAAGAATTGGTCAAACTTTCAAGAAAAATGTACTTATTCCTCTAAATAATGTTTTGGTAGTCTCAAGAGAAGAACCTCTTAATAGCTGTAAAGAAACAAGGTTCGGTAATTTGACTTGTTACCTTCCAATTCTAGCAGAAGTTGTACTCCTAAGGCCAGTGTTAATGTTCTAGCTGCTAAATTACCTTTTCTTTAAAATGATCAGTGGTAATTAATGTCTTGGAAGTGAGACTCATTTCTGAGACCTAAATATGGGTTTTTCAGCCTGAGGATTTTTATTAAAAACCCCACCTTGTGATCTGACAGTGATATATTGTCAGTGCAGAAGGCCCAAGGCTGGTCAGAAGATCTGCATTCTCAGGCCAGTTCTGGCACAATTTCAGCTTGCATGTCTAGTAATTTACAAAAAACACCTTGAGACTGTCTGATGAATGAAAAAAATATTTATCCATTGAAGTGATCTTTTCAAAGACCTATGTAAGTATAAAATAGCAAAACTTGTCTGTAGGTAGGATCAGGCTGAAGGACCTTCTGGCTCCTGGACACACAAATCTATGGGTACGGTTTAGTATGGTAGGGAGCAAAAAGCTGTTTGCTCCTCCAGCATACTCATGTGGTGAAAACAGTGGCCAAAGATTTCAATCCCTTCTAAGTTCTAAATATGTCTGTTTCCAAAATAAGAAACATAAGGTTCAGAAGTTGCACAACATTTTCCAGTCTAAGGGCCTTTCCCCCAAAACACTATTTAAATGTTAATGGTTCCACAAGATTCCATGTTTTTCAATTTTAAATCCATTGTAAAATCAGACAATTAAAGAGATGTAGATAATGGTTCTTTTATCACCAATTCAAAATTCTCTTTCCATTCTCCTTTGTGAAACAGTTTAGCCTGTGTCTCTGGTATTGTTTCTCTCTGTTCAGCCAGCTTACCCAATCTTGGATGTTTCCTCTGCTATAATCTTCCATGCTTATGACTCTTGGGGGTCTCACCTTTCATTTTTATTGCCCCTGGAAAATTCTTCGCTCATTATTTTATTTTAAAGCTTTCAAATTTTCATTAGTCCAATTTTTTTCCTTTTCACCCATGAAATGTGAATGCAAAAAAAAAGATAAATATATCAAAGAAAGGGTAGCATATTTCTACAAATACTCGTGAATTTAAGTCTGTGGGGCAAAAAGATATGAGCTCCAAAATGTAACAAATAAAGATATATGGAAAAAGTAGACCACTTCTCTCTTCATCATGGAAATACCAAGTCACTGTACATTCACAAGAGGGTTTTACTTCCAAGTTGCATGTCATGCAAAAGAATGAGTTGTTAACTGGGACATTTAAGAGAAGAATTACTCTGAACTTATTTTAAAAGGTAATCTTTCTCTTACTCATGGTGACTCACTGGTTATGACATTTGAGTTAGAAACATACCATATAGAGATAACTGCTCAGGGTGTTATTCGTAATCAGTGTCTGACAAATACTGAGTAGCAGGAATCAACGGAGGTTGTCTGCTATGCTCAGTTTGAGGGCACAGGAGGAGGGTGCTCAGTTTTAATCTTTGACCTTTCCGTAGAGGATTTTGAAACAGGCAACCAGATAAGAATTTTCCTGCAGCAAACAAACTGAACAAAAAAATGAGGTTTGGTTTTCCAGTACTAAAGAAATGTTCATATTTAAGCCTATATGTAAATTATAGGTTCATGTTGTTTGACAGCAGCAAAAAATGAGACTTAAAACTTCATGCGATGTTATCAGGGACCTGGTATCTAGAAGAAAAAAGAGGGCCTTTTTTTTATATATAATTCTGTCAGCTTCTAAAATGAATATAAAAGAGGAAAGGAGTAGAAAATAAATGAAGATGAATGTTGTAGGAGAGCATTTGGGGGAAAAGAACAGTACAGATGCAATGACTACTAAGTGCAAAGTGTGGGCTTAGGAGTTGTCTAGGGGCACTGTCCTGAAAGCTTAATGTGATGAACCCCACATGCAACTGCTGGAGCAATGGTGTGAAACAGTTAAGGAACAGTTATAACAGTAATGGCTTGTCAATCATTCTTTTTTCATTAATGGGTGTGTACTATTGTCCCACAGATATTTGGGCAAAATTCATTAGGCTGATAAAGCCTGGCCTGACTAACAAGGTGTTTCTGCGGCTTCCCACAAATTCAGACTGCAGTATTGAGAAAGACTGGTCAATGAATCCATCTGTATGTTCTCAATGAAGAGATGTATGTGTAGTTAGTGTATCTCTGCATTAGGAGAACTTTTCTTACAGTGCGAGATGTCAAGATTAAAAATGAGCTTCTCCTTGAGAATGCCCTAGCTTCTGCTCAACTTTCCAGAGACTTATGATATCATTTGCCACATTTGACCTTTTCAAGCCAAAATTATTTTTATTCAGAGTGGTCCAGCAAGCTTTTTTCCAGGGGGAAAAAAGAAAAGCTCCGGGCCCTATTAAAACAAAGTAAATTTGTTTTGTCTTCTGCCCCCCATGGCAGGGAGTTTGGAACTAGAGGATCTTTAAGGTCTTTCCAACCCAAAACATTCTATGATTCTATTAAATATCTGAGTGAAAAATTCAGTCTCAAGTTTTTCAGGATGGTAGGATGGCAACAGCCCTTCCTTTGGATGCTAGCTAGTAGAAAAAATGCTTCTGAAACCTGTGCCACAACTGTGTGGCCAAGCAATCATTTCTTCCCTTCTTATGTCAATGCAAATTGGATAAATACTGTACTCAATAGCTAACATCATTGAATTAGAATATGTCTAAACTGAAAATATATATCTTTGTATATGTAAAGAAAAAAAGCAGTCAATATCAACATGCTCAACAACCTACAGTTGTTACACTAAACTGACTGTAGACTATTTTTAGATATTACAATTGTAGCTTCCAACTTTTTTCCCTTTTTGGTATCACATGGACTTACTGGGCTTATAAAACCCTGAACATGTTATATGTTGTTAGAATTTGACAATTCAGGCTAATGAAATTTTAAGAGGACCTGTTTCTGTATTTTCTAGTTGGAACATACATTTTATTTTTGCTGTGGATTTTCCTCTTTAGATACTTTCCTATAAAGGTCAGCTAAAGCATAAAGGAACAGTATGTTCCATCCATATGTGCCTGTAACATCCACTTGAGGTAGTGTTTACTTTAAGATCCATTTGCCATTGAACTATGGAGGGAATGTGGTACATTTTTAGATTCAGTTGTAGACTGGGAAGGGCAGTTGATTATAAACTGTTCATCATTTTCTTTAGTATTTCAGCAGAAGGAAAAATAGAATTGAAGTTTTCTTACCTGAAATGTTTCTACTAGACATCAGGTTAGATGCTATGTATCCATTATGATAATATTGCTTTCTGGAACCTCTTTTCAGAGAGATAGCTGCAGTACTTTGGTTAAATAATTAACAAAGCATTTTACTAAAGCTGTTGACTTATTTACCAGATATTTATTACACTATTTCACATAATAAAGGAGAGGCAAAATTTACTGTTCGTTAAGTAAACACCTTTATAAAAAAATATTTCTGTCAAACATGCGGACTAGAGAGGGCCTACTGGTGGCCCATGGGTTTACCCACAGGGAAGGGTTGCCTATTTCTTCAAGTAGTCTGAAATAGGGTTGCACAATACAAAATGTGCTGAGCAAATAGGTTTAGGGTATGAAAGAGGAAGGTGTCTTGAATGACCACTTAAGCTAGCCAGCAAGTGCTTCCTCCTCTTGGCCTGCTGGTTTGGGCTAGCAGGCTGTTTATAGGTATTCAGATAAATTATGTGTAGGTATATATAGGACTTATAGCCCGTCCTGAGCCAGTCCCTACCTGTCATCACATACATAGTCTGCTCCATTCCAGATAATGAGCCCTTCTGTATTTGGAGAAATAGGGAACAAACCTGGATGGCTTTGCCAGAAGAGTAGAACCTGATAACCCCTAAGGACCTGACTCCACATAGTCGGTTGTAGCACTCCCCGTGATGTCAAATACTGCCTCCTTTTTTTTCTATATTGGCCTGGGTAAGGAATTATTGATAGCATAATTATCTTCTCATATTAGGCCAGTTACCAATAGCTGGTTGGGAGAAAAATAGCCTTATGGTAACATCATTGCTAAGGACACAAAGAACAGGTGCAATAACTTTGAAGATTTTCAGTAGAGTGTAAAGCTGTGTTAAAAATGATTAAAAGGCTTCATATAATAAAAGGCTTAACAGGAGCATCTAAGCTTTGCTACAGAAGTACTGGACAATATACCATATTGTGGATGTGATTAAAGTAGGAACTGTGAAAAAGACTTGCATTTGTAAAACCTGTCAAGTTATTGACCATGTATTTTCTGGTTGAAAACTTCAGTTTCTATCTTCAGTCTGAACAAAAGAATTCCATAATATGAGACAACATTCTCCTCATTTGGGTAAATATACATATCATATATTAATGAATTCACATGGGTTTTAGGGACTTGGAAGTCCTGAAATATATTTTATCTTTAAAGTATTTTACAGAAAGCATTTACTGTTTATTCTTTATGAGTCAGTCAAAGATGCTTAGAGACAGCTAACAAATTTTGCACTTACTTACGGTATCTCCTACAAATATAATTTTACAGAGATTATCAATACTGGGTGACATGTGGAAAAGCCTTCCCAGTGGAGTAAGTTTAAAGAATGAGTCATGTCATTTCAAGAAGAAATCAAGCAGTGCTGGCCATATGGTGGAAAATATAGGCAATCTGGCTGGATGTATTGTGTCTATTTAAAGACACAACTGGAAAATAAATGGGAAGTTTGACACTTTCATGTGTCACAAGTGAAAAGGCATAATAGTGCCCTTGTACATAGAAACTGGGTCATGATACTTAGAATGGGAGCTGTGGACAGTGTTCTCTTATTACTTGTACACATTACAGGTATCAATGGAGTTGCATCATGTAATTCAACAGATTAGCTCTTTCCTCCCTTTGTGTGCTTGTGAAGTTGGCATACAGTTCATTAACATGTCTAGCATCTAAGCATAACATGAGGATTCAAGTAAAATGCTTTAATGATGTGGTTGAGTTTTTCACTCAAGTGACAAAGTTATGAAAGAAGGAAATATTTTGTTGTTCCACTGTTTGCACTATTCTTCACTTTCTGCTAGCTGGGAAGTTTCAATATGCTACATGTGGTACCTTTCAAAACAAAACACCAATTAAAAATAACAAAGTGGAACACTGAGAAATTCATGTTCCATGGAACAACAAATTGTTTCAAACCGGTGGTACAGAACCAAATTGGCAGTATTACAGTTATTAATATTGCTTTCTCAGTTAATCAGGAGAAAACTGTTTCTGGCATCAGTAATTTCTTGGGGTTTTCTGTGTATATTTTCATTGCTTGCATATGATACATATATACAATTCAGAATATAAAATGTCTTAACATGGATATGTAGCAAAGGCACGAAAACATGTATTTCTTATTAACCACAGCAAGTATTTTCTAAATACTAAGATTCAATGTGGTCTACAATAATTCCTCTTTATAATTTTTATTGTAATTTGTTCTCTCATTCTTGTATTTCTAGTGCTATGATGATGTTTTTCCCTTTCTGTAAGGGGTATAATTATGCATTGAAAACCTGCATCAGTTTCTTTCATATAAAAACATATATGGACATTCATGTGCACAAACCTGGAAGAGCTTTATTTTACAAATGTTTGTACTATTCATAACTGTTCAGAACACATGCCGACTAAAGACGTGGTAGCGATAGATACGTATTATGATGGAACATGATGTCTGACTCTAGCATGCAAAACTACACTATTCTATTACATGACAACTTAATTTGTACTTTACATGTTTCCAACTCCAACACAAAGCCCTGCTCTAGTGATTTTTGGAAAATCTGTTCGTGTTGTGGTTTACTCATTTTGGATATGATTACAGCATGAAGCCTTCTCTCCAAGAAGTAAAACTTGTTCTAGCTGCTCATAAAATTTTCCCCAGAAGTGTTTATAAAAGCTAGTAAAAAAGAAAGTGCTCATTATTTTTGATAAGCAGTGAAGGATTGGAAATACATATTTCAATCAGAGAGCTAATGCTATTTGAAAGTAAAAAAGAAGGGTACGTATGCATTTTTAAACTGATGTTTCGTAAAAACATGAATTTTCATGAGTCACCTCAGAGTTTAAAACTTCACCTTTCTTTTTGCTATGGTTAAATGAAGGGAAAACACACTAAGCCTCATCTAATGTCAAATCCAGCTTTAAAATATTGGGATTTAAAGGAGGTATAATACCAATAAGTCTAAAACTATTAAGGCTTCCTAGTGAGAATATACAGGACTGTTTTATGTAGTTTTTGACAGAGAACTAAATTAGCCCTGCAACATGGATGGTGTAACTTTTCCTGCTGCTTGGGAAAGAAATGCTGTCAAGGTCTAAGTTGTGGTGATGGCACTTAGTTTGTATGAGTCTAATAAAAGGGCAGAGTGTATGCATGTTTCTCTGATTTTAGATTTTTTTCCTCTTGGTCAGAACTTTGAAGTCTTTTTAAAGCTTTGTTCTCTTCCTCTTTTCCAGGCTAATAAAAAGAATTATTATTACTACCACATTTGTGTCTCTTGGATTTTATTTTGGCTAATGCAAGCATTTTTACAACATGATCTTGGACAAAGGAGCAATTAGAATTAAGGAGCCTTATCCAACAATTACAGCACTTATTGCAATTATAATAGTAACTTAGTAAGTTGATGACTTACTGAGTTACCCAAATGATACATTTTTATTTTCCTTTTAAAGTTAACAAAAGCTTAATGCTAGAGTTTTGTAATGAGCCTGTGGTAACCAGATTTGTAGTCTGAAGCCTTCGTCTGCCACACTGTTAGCCATCAAAGGAGCCCTGTCCTACCAAGCTTTCTATTTTCACAACAGGATATCTGGTTTCTTTTATGAGGATACAGCTATGTTAATTTGGTTTAGTGGTTTGTTGGAGGTAAGCATGCTCTTCACAGCACAAACACCAAAATCCCCTTAAAGCAGTTCCTTGTTAATAGCTGGGGTCTGATTGGCAGTTTTGCATTGTAAAGTGTGATTTGGTTGGATAAATATGTTTAGTCTAGTAAGCACTTTAGTGATTGAGTGTCTGTTAATGGATAAAGGTGGATTATGGCGAAACCTCTACAGGCTGTCACTGAGCACTTAGAGTTGTGAGATGTCATGGGGGGAATGGAAAACAAACCAGCACTGTGGAAAAACTCACCAACTATAATATTTTAAATATTTGGTGCTATGCCGTATTTAGGTTTAAAATCATATTTCACTTGAGGAAAACAAAGCAAAGCAGACTGTGCAGCTTACAGCCTTCTCATTTGGCCTTAAAGCAAGCACACTAGTTACATGCATCTGGGCGTATTCAGAGAGAGATCTTTCTCAGCACACGGTAGTTGAAAAGCCACCAGGTACCTGGTGGGTAAGTGCAGAGTAGCTATAAGTTTCTTGGGAACGTACTGTAAATCTTTTAATTCAGGAGAAAATTCAACACAATTTTGTGCGGTTTTATAATCGATATGCTTTCTTCTTGTTGCGCGAAGCTACTTTGTTTCAATAGCACCTTCTCCAAAATAAAGATTTTTACAAAACCACACTTACTCCTTCTTCTAAACACAGAGATGAAGATCTTTCTTTCCAGTACTTTTAAGAAAGGTAATGTGATCCTCCATATAAACAACCAACAAATGTCACTTTTTTCCTCTACTCAGGTGTATGCCGCTTTTTTATGAGGTGCTAAATATCAGCTTACTTGGGGACTTGAAATGGCCTTGAGGCCAAGTGGCAGATATTCAAGCACATACCTAGAAACTCTCCACTTCTGGTGAGTTTTAAAACCTACATGTCCTATTGATGACCATGGTACCATGATTTGCTAAGTTTGTCATACTGCAGAAGTATGGCATGTATCATCAAGTGAAGTATACACCCAGTGTATTTTGATGTGTATATGAAATGCTTAGACAAATAGAGCTTGCCTATCAGATTTTTTAAGCTGTTAAGATTAAAACTTCTTTGGAATCTTTTTTTTTTTTCTTTTCTTAGGAGGGGGAGAGGTTTGTTTTCAAGGAAAACCCTGGAACTCTTCCCACTGTTCTTTTTTATTCTTTTCTTATCAAAGACGTATCAGGCTGACCCATGCCTGACAGTTGATAGTTACCATATGTCAGTATATTTCAAGCCTACAAAATTTTCAAAAACTCTAGTGAAATTTTTAGAGCAGAAAACTTCCTTCTGCTTAGTTTTGGGAAACTTCTTGCAAAACCTACATGTTTCACATACAGTTTTCAGTTAAAACTGCCTGCACAGAAGAGTTATCTGGGGTCTCTACAATTAGGTGTTCTTCTAAAGGAGTTACTAAATCTCAAGTATATTTAATGGGTTTGAAAGGAATCTAATGATTAAGTTTTTTTATTATGTTACCCTAATAACAAGCTCATAAGCTCATAAATGTTATTTCTGGCCTAGTGGTATCTTGGAGATAAAACTCTTCACTAGGATGCAACTAATCCCATATTACAGTAATTTAACCAAGAGAAAAGCAGATTTGTACACTTAAGCTTTTTCTGTGCTTCTTATCACAGCTCTTCTTGCTTGAATGAATGAATAAATAAGCAGAGGAGTTATTTAAAGGAATAAGAACATATTGAGAAGGTGAAGAAGAAAGAAAGATATCTGAAGGGAAAAAATAAAAGCAAAAGATATAGTGGGACAGCAGGAAAAGAAGTTGAGTAAAGATGTCCTCTGAGAAAAAGCCAACCTTAAGAATGTATTGAAAAACAATCCAATATTGTGCAGTAAATCTCTTAGGCTTTGCGTAATGGTGTTTAGAAGTAACGAATAAGCAATTTGCTTTAGAAGTATGTGTAAAAAGACAAAAATCAGAAATATTGGCCATATTATAAATGTTTTGTAATGTTATTAGTCTAATGAGAAATATACATGTGATCCATGAACCCAGGAATTTTGGGGTAAATATCTTAAAATTATGCCAGTGACTTTAAGACTAATGCAGGTTTTATTCTAGGAATTAGACATAGCTGCAGATACTCAAACTATCTCGGACCTCTTTTGCTAATGTTTCCAATTTTACCATTGCATCTTTAATTCTTATTTAAAGTCATAATTTTGAAATTTAAAAATGTTTTTCTCTCCTATGTCGCTGCATAGGACTTTCACACTAAAGACAGCATGAAAAAACAGACAGGCCTAACAGGGAAAACAGTAAAAAATGCACACAGGAGAGTGCATTAGGTGTATGAACTAATCAATCAAGAAAACAGGCATTAAAGTGTAGGTAAGGAAGTAATTTTAAGTGCTATAATTTGAATTGCCAACGCACCTAAATGGGAGGTAAAATTTTTGAGCTTAAATGATTCCTTAATATTAAATAAACACACACAGACAGACAGACAGACAATACATTTATAAATACCAAGTGGGGTTCTTAGGTGGGGTAGTAGATTTTTAGGTTTTGGTCTACAACCTTGGCGATAGCTTTGATATCTTGCTCCAAAGGTCCATAGTTTTTCTACTCTGGTTAGCCTTAACCACAACACTGTACTTCTGCTCCAGAACTGAGGATTAAATATGTGCAGCTTTTGCAGCCCTTTTCCACAAATACCCAGCAGGCATCCAAACACTTTCAAGCAGTAAATAAGACCCCACAAACAAAAGCAAATTAAACCTTCCACTTCTATTCATAAAAATATATATGCAGCTTTATTTAACCAATCAGATGCCTATTTGTGACACATGAAATAACTTGGTGGTCTTAGCCCAATTCCAACTGGCCAGCTGTTTGGACCATAAAACTCCCCACCATAATTGGCTTTAACCGGCATCCTTGTCAGCAAAATAGCCAAGTTTTGTAGGGGCACAGAGACTGAACAGCCTTTCTTATAGCCTAGAGGTGGTTCTTCTAGATTAAGCATGTGGGTGGCCTGTTGATAGCGGTAGAATTTTTTTTAAAAGATATTTATACTGCTGGAATTTTTTGTGTTGTATCTTTTTTTTTAGAAATCAGTCCAGAACTATACTCCTGAGTTTCTCATAAATGTTAAATTTTAAAACTGCAATGTATATTATTGTTGAAAGATGCTTTGGAAACTATGAAACAAATCGTCCTTTGGAAGCCAATTGCAAAATATTTTAAAGAGACTAGAATTTCATTCAATATTTAAAGCAATTCTCTTTCATTTTGCCCCCCAAAAAATAAAATAAAAAATTGGAGTTTTACAACTAGACTCTTTTGTATATATTAGTGGAAAGGGAACTGAATTGCCATCCTCGCCACCTGGTTAAACCAGATAGCCAAATTTGTCCTGTCCTGGGATAAGTAAATCACAGAGTTGCATTAAAACTCTTGCCAAACATTTGAGTGAATGGTAAAGTAGCCAAAAAAAAAATTAGAAAATCTAATCTCAGACAGAAACAAATGAAGAAAGCATGCCTCACCCAGATTGAGAAATTGGTTACAAACATCATGCCTCATGCCAGCCCTCAATAAACTGCAACACTCTGCCTTTGCCTTGACTGATTGGACTATCATCCACAAGGTACCTTAGAAATATGAATTAATATAAGCCCACAGAGGAAGTGTCTTATAAAGCATCTGAGATAGTTCCAAGCCCTGTGAAATTAGAAGTTCAAAATGTATAAATTATTACCAAAAAAGCACCAAATGCCCTAATTCTCTGTAGCATGGGCAATACCTTGGCACCAAATATAATACATAACCTGTCTGAAATAGTCAAGATTTACACTCACTTTGCACCAATATTAATGCCTGTGCAGGGTGCAGAACAGTGATATCTTGACCCATAATGTGGAATTGTTTAAGTGCTACAAGAGAAATGTTACTGTAGTATTCATTCTTGAAAGCCTGCCTACTTTTTTTCTTTCCCAGTGACTGCTTTTTAAAGAAACACCTCCCTTATTTGCCATTTATATTCTGTCTTGTGTATGTGATCTTGACAAGCTGAGGGAAAATTGTAGGTTTCATAACATATTGTGGAAAAAAAAGAGACGTGGGTTGGTTTTTTTGATATAAAAAAGAAAAAAACAAAACAAAACAAAACATTGTTAAGTCAGATGGGCACATGGTTTGTACAGCTCCCAAAGCCTATCTGAAGAGTACCGTGCGAAAACAAAGCTTGGTGAAGAGGAAGCAGCTGCAGGGGTGATACAGAGTCCTTTCTTATAAACAAAGAGCACCAACAAATCTGTTTGAGCATGAATATTAGATTTGCTGACTTTTGCTGACATCACTGTAGGAGATAAACATATTACAAGGAGTGGAACAGCTTGTTGCTTGAGAGGTTGCCAGAGTAGATAAGTGAATGGCAAAGTGGCAAATGAAGACAGGGTGCCCATCCTGACAGTCTCAGCCGTAGCTGAGAGTTGTGACTTGGTGAAGTGTTGTAGTGAACATAACTAGGCTGGAACAAGTGGATAAAAATGAACTATGAACCTCTTTTTTTTCTAATGGTGAAGAGCTAACAGCTGCTTCCATCTGGGAACTGTGTGAAAGTGCCTTACAGCTGTACAATAATAAACAGCTAAAAACTCCGCACAGCCTACTGCTCCATTTACATTCTTTCCCAATCTTTTGCCTCATTAAATTGTAATCTTCCTCCTAATTATATTTCATCAATCTATTGTTTATGGAACTCTAGATTAAATGGCAAACATATTGAAACAAAAATAAACTTATAATTAGTTTTCTTCTTCTCTCCCCTCCTCCCTTTATATTAGCAAGTGCATCATTATCAGGCCCCAGGGGTTTGGTGAGGCAATCAGTTTACATGGTGCACTTTTGGCAGCAAAGAATAAAAAAACATTTGTAGCTACATAATATGATTTACCAGCTCTAGGGCTCCAGGGTCTACACTTCCATAAATATAAGTGACAAATTATCAATAAATCATTCCCCGGTCTACTATATTGCATAATGTTTATTGAAACCCAGTTCTAATAAATATAAAAGTCACCTTTTTCATCCAAAGCATAAGAAACAAAGATGACAGTGATTACAAACAGAAATGAAAAATGAGAAATAAGCCCCTTCACAAGCAACAAACCTTTTTGCCCTAGCATCCTTGGTGCCTCAGCATTGTTGGCCTCTAAAAACCATCTTGAAACAGATACAGCCTTCAAATGGTGCTTTTATTCTTTGATTATGATGAACATTGTTTTTCTAGGTTTGTTTGCTATGTCTATAATTCTCACATCAGATTCCCAACCTAAAGAAATCAGTCCAGTGCAGCTTCAGGACGTTGATCAGAAACTTCATTAGAATTGGTAAAGTTCTTCCAAATGAGCTCTGTTGTAGATCAATGAAGCACACCGAGGCTTGTGCTCTGAAACTGTATTGGTTTTGTTCATTGCAAGAAGTTATTTGAAAAGTGAAACAAAGGGAAAACCAGAATATTTTGCACATTACTTAAGGTTTTCATCCTTTATCTCTGTAAATTGAAAACCACAGCTCTAAAGAGTTATACCTTGGAGTTTTTTCATTCCCCTTTGTGACCACAAAAACCGGACCAAATATTACTCTAGGATGTAAAATCCCGTAGTGAAGATTCATTCAAGAAAATTACTCATGAAAAATTTACTTTATCATATTTTCCCTTCCCATCAAAAAATGTTTTTATACGTTCATGTTTCTTGAAACAAATTTTGGAGAAATCTCACCTGTTACAGGTGCTGATTAAAACATAGGATTATCCTAAGCCATCTTTTTCATGCAGGTCAGCATCTGGAAGTAATTTGCACAGAGCAGTCATTAGACTTCCATAACACTTTAAAAAGTCAACTTAAATCTTAATTGAAATTCCCTGTCTTTTTGTATTCTGTAAGCCAAACATCAGATACCCATGTTAAGCTTAACTAACATCTCCTCTTCACAAAGATTACATTTTCCACCAGTCTTATGATTTTTTTTTTCCATGAAAAGTCATAACTCTCTTCATATCATGAAAAAGATCTCTGCTAAAATACTTCATTCATCTTACTTAAATTTCTGTTAGGTATATCCTACTCTGTTCAGTGACTCATTTTTGCTGATGTAAATAAATTCTTTTTAATTCAAAGGAGCATGCCCATTTAGGACAGAATAAATTTTTTTACCTTGTAACTTCAGTAGAAGTTTTGTTTGCCTGAGAACTGTAGGACTGGACTCAGGATTTTCCTTTCCAGATTATGCTGTATTTACTGTGCAGGCTTTCTCCTGCTGCATGTTTTTTATCATTGCCCTTCCATGTTGTGTTTTGAAGACAGCATAGGCCAGTGCAGTAGCATGACTATGTTTGTGGAGTATGAGAGAGTGAATATCTCTTTCTCAGAAGTTCTAACAGAGATTTGGAGGAAATAGCTCATTTCCTATAGGTTTAAGGCCCTAACTCATTGACTCACTAGAATAATCCTACAGAATTTTTTCGCTCTGTTCCCGTATAAAAGCATTTGCACATTAGAACCTAAAAAAAAATTGAAAGAAGGAACACTCCAGGCATTTGTAAGGCATTAAACAAAACTCCCTTGTTTTAGAAATGGTTCCTCTTCTGGCACTAAGTCAGAGTGATAAATACCGCACTGGCAGTGTTCAACAGGATGTTTATAGTCAGCATGGCTGCTTGTTGCCCAGGCAATTCATGGCTTTCAGGACAGCAAAACTGATCTAAAATCCTCATTTACCAAAGTACATGGGATCTAATGAGTTCAGCCACACTCAACTCCCACTTAATCCATTCCTCTCAGAGACGGCATGTCCTCAAGCTCTGTTGAGGGAAGAAGGGATTCAAGCACTCGGCATACCGGACCAGCAGCAGCCTGGATCTGTAGGAAGGAAGCAGCTGCAGAGCAGTCATGAGTTACAGAGTTGATGCCAGCTCAGCATCTCACATTTGGTGATGAGTGAGGAAGTGGAAGAAACTGAGACCACTGAGCCGACAGACTATTTCCATTCACTGAAACAGGATGTAATGAGAGATCTGAGAAATCTGGACTTTTAAAATAAAGTCAAAATATGAACTGATGTGTATATCCTGAGGTAAAGAATGACATCTGTGAGAGAGCCTGAGCAATCTGCATGAGGATATCAGAAGACTAACAGATGATTTTCATAGATTTGAATGCCAGAGCTATTGCTCAACATTCAGATATTTCTGATTTCACATGATATACCCTAATGAGGTCACAGCCTGGAACTAGAGGGGGAAAAAAACAATATAAAACTCTAAACTGATCATAATTCCAAAGAAATCTGGCCAAAAATTAGTGTTTCCATAGGGAAAAGCACACTTGGCTGATCTGCTGTAAGATTACAGCAATAGTTTGACATAGATATTCTGCCTTTCAAGGAAACCCTTGAAAAGTTAAAAAACCTAAAAGAAAAAGAAAGAGGTAAATCTATCTATAAGATGACCATCTCACTATCAGTGAAGGAACCCATAAAATGTCTGGGTGTTACAGAGTTCTGCAGGTGATTAAATGATTGCAACAAATAAAACAGGTGTTTCTTTTCTTTCATGGATAGCTTGGTTACATTTTCCTGAAAAATTTCTCCTTTATTCTAAGCAAAAATGAGGAATCTGTGTTTATATTTTTCATTGCACAGGTAAAATAAGACCTCATACAAATTTCCCCAAATCTTTACATGCTTAATTATGAATTGAAGAAAGTTCATGCATAGCAAAAAACTAAGCTGACTTCTGTATTATTTGTATTTATTATCAGTAACATATTGCAGTCTTTAGTTTGAGATTATTGTAGCAGTGGCATTATCTGATGTCTTCCTCCAGTGATCTAGGAGCTCTTACAAAAGTAACCCTATAAAAATTGTCCAGTTAATTATAACATAGTGCTCTCTTTCTGATAATCCGTGTGTTAGTTTTAAGCAATTGCATGTTGACACTAATAGTTAAATTGTTAATTTCAGAACCAAAAAGCAACAGCTATCAAAAAAGATATATTAAGACAACATAATAAATGATTCACCCTCATCTTACAGTCTAAAGCTACTTAGAACTTTTACATAGATTCTCAGTCTTGCTACCTGATTGCTGGCTTATAGCCCATAAAAACATGCAATGCTTGTTCCTGAAGTTCAGTAATTCATCAAGGAGCTACGTGCAATTATTACATTTCTAACAATTACTTTTCTTGATTGCGCACTAAAATCTCTTTCTCCTGTCAGAGCAAATGGCAGGGTATTGTTTATCATCTAGCTGATCATACTGATATGACACATGTGTTTTAATACCAACTGTATGTTTATTGATATCAAGTGCTAGCCAGCCAAGAAACAATTAGGAGCCCTAGAGTCTAAGCACCCTAGTCCCATTAACCTCAGTGGAAGCCATTTGTGTCTGAATTGAAGGAGAGACTTTGGCCCTGAATTTATCAGACACCTGGAGTGTATTTTTATCTTATTTCTATGGTGTCAGTAGACATAATATAGCTATGTGCATGGGTTCACATAAATCCAGCTAGAAATGAGCATATTGCTCTCTACAATTTTTTTTCCCCATTTTTCTGTCTTTAAAAGTGTTTCGCAAAGATGGTGTTAAACTGATATAAGCCAAAAAAGGATTAGAAGTTAGTAGTACACCAGGCAGGTCTATAAACACACGTAGGCTCAGCTTGTACAGCAGCTTGCCCAGACGTGACACCCAGGACAGCAGGAAGTTGTAAATCTGTAAATCTGCATAAAGCTCATGGGTTCATCCAGCACTCATGGACACCACTAATAGATTTTAGTGAGGGGCAGGACTATTTGCTAATATAAGAAAGAAATTATACCCAGTTCAAACTGCTGTAGGGACAAAAAAATCAGTGAGACTGTCCCTGTGATAAGCTACACAAAGGCCAGCAGTCACAGTATTACATAATGAATATTTAATGTGATGCAAATTACCCTTGAATGTACCCTATTACCTTGTGTTTGGAGGCAAAGTGTAAAATAAAATTTATGTGCCCAACTTCATCAACCAATAGAAGATTCTCCTCTTTGTCACATTTTGTAAAAGTGCTAAATATTAACATGCTGGTGCTAGAAGTGAAAGCTAGTAGTATAGCTGTTGTGGTTTCCCCCTTCAACTGGTTGGATTCCACTCGATGACGGGTTATGAGAAAGGTTCTGGAAACAGTGCTCTCAGGGTTGAGTGGCAATTGCCAGGCATTGGAAAAGCTTTGGTAGCTAGATATTTTTTGTTGGATTTTTCTTTTCAGATTAAATTATTTCCTTTATTCATGTGCAGAATTTTTACTGGCTTCTTGTCTCCAGGATAAGACCTAACACATCATTGTATGCATTTGGTCTCAATAACTGTTAGTGAATATTTTTATCTCTTAATGTGTTCTTAATAAATTGCCACAATTTTCCATTGTAATTATTTAGGTAACTTCTCCTTAAGAACACTAATCATTAGTTCATCTTGTACGCTTCTTTGGAAAATTAAATAGATGCATATAAAAAATAACTTTTTTATTTAATGGGTGACTAGGCGGTTGCATTTTTATTAGAAAACATTTTTTTAATCAAATCTCTCTTGAAAACAGGTTTCATCCATGAGGGAAATATTTCTGAAAATTCAAGTGTTCCCTGTTAATTCCCAAGATATTTAACTCAATTTTTCCTGTGTCCACATAGCCTAATTTTCGAGAAAATAGGATGCGTTTCAAAACACCTTATTACTTACTTCTTTTCGTTTTATGAAATGATCTACTTAAATATTTTTGTTAGATTCATAATACGTTTTTTTTCTGCCTCCTTATCCTACTGTAGCCTCTGCCTTGAATGCAGTCTGTGACAGAATAAAACACTCATTCTCTTTTAAGGAAAACCAAATATCCTGTAACTCCTGTTTAAACTGCCCCAGTTATCTGGCTTTATACTGTTGTATGCCAATATCTCGGGAGTACTACTGAAATAATTATTATCCTCCAATAACTCTGTTGTCTCAGAGCTCTTGAAAATACAAGATTCAAAACTATGACCAAATTGTTGCATCTTAAAGAACTGAATCAGAAATTATGTGCATATATTCACTTAAATTATGGCAAATACAAGGTAGTCCTATTCCTGTTAATCTTACTTCGTCCACTATTCTTCTGGAACGATTCCATATCGTCTGCAAACTGTCATACCTGTTCTTGGCCATCTTTCTGACCATTTTACCAGTATAGGGATCAATACAGATCCCTGAGGGAGAATATTCCAAACATTCCTCCCAGGAAAAAACGGCTGCTTATTTCTATACTTTGTTTCTTATCATTTAGGCAGTTGTCCATCAGTTGTCCCTCTACTCTGTAAGGGCACAGCTTTTGTAAGAACATCTGGCAAAGGAGACTGAAACTGCAGCCGCACCATACCAGCTGGATTTACCCTTATCCACATGGTAAATCATTCTTTCAAAGGACCTTATTGGGTTTGCAAGTCATGCTACATCTGCAAAACTTACGTACTCTTACCCAATGTATCGCATCTATGTACCATATTCTAGTATATTCTCCATTGATTTATCTAGGCTTATGTAAAGACAGTCCAGAAATAAAATTCTGGATTAGCAGCTGACAGGATATCAAAGATTTGCATCATATTTTCTTAGTGTCAAAGCCAATTTGAGCCAAAGTTAACGAGTCCCAAATATCAGTACAGGATATTCCTATCTGAGTACCCTTTAGACTCCTGGAAATACCTAAATGGTATACAATAGAATAATACCTAAATTGTCCTGAAAATTTTTTCCTCCTTAATTTATCACTACAGAACAAATCTCTTCTGCACACATTTCAGCTGGAAATAGTTCTTCAGACTCTTCTCCACCGAAGCATGATTTGAGTGTATAGTCTCTTCTGTAATGAATACCAGTGCAAGGAATTCATTTTGCTTTGTGAAATGATCTGTATTTCCCTTGATCCTTTTATATCGAGATCACCCAGCGTTCCCAACTTCTCTTTAAAATGCTTTTTTTCTTTTGATTCACTGGAAGGAGTTTTTGATTATGAACATTTATTCTTTCAGCCAGTGGCTCAATAACTTTTGCCTGTCTAAATGTGATTTTGCATTTAAGACTGTTGTTTGACTTTAAAGAGATTAAAAGCCAATACTTGCACATGAAGATTTCGAAGCTAAACACATTCCATATCAGAAGAAGGAATTTTTGTACCATTTAAGCATAAATGAACCACAGTTTTTAAATGGTGATAGGAGGTGCTAAAGGAAGAATTTTTGTTTGTATAGTACATCTCTCAAAAGTGTTGGAAATTATGTAAACATAAGTGTTTTGCTGTCTTATTCAAAAAAGGTTAAAGACACTTAGGCTGAAATTTTCAGAATTGACCTATCCTTAAAGTTTAGGCCTCTGGGCATACAGCCACTCTGCTTCTTGAATGAAGCTGCCTGAGGACTTACACTGTATGTCTGTTCTCAGCCTTCCTTTGCTTGATGTGCTTTGAGAAGCTGTACATAAATTCAACCTGTGTATTTATGTCCATATTATTTTACTTCCCCATGCAAGACTTTTAGTTAGTTCAGAACCTCAAACAAGATTCTGGATTCTGCTTTAAAAGTTTACAAAACACATATCTGTACGTGTTCTTGTCTTTCACTAGGTCATTTAATGCTGCCACATTTTCCTCAAAAGTAAAAGATGTGGTAAATAGATTTTTTTTACTACTGGTCTGTTAAAATCACTGTAAATTTTCCCAGATTATTTTATACACTTTAAATATTAAGCTATAGAACAATTTCTTTTTGCTACTTTAATTACGTAAAGAATCAGAATAATACATGCAACACCAGCTCTATTAAGTTCAACACCACTTGAATTTAAATTTAACTTTTGCCTCCATCCTTTGTATATCCTCACATCTTTTAAAGTTCACGTTGTTAAGTATTAGGCAGAACAGTCTTTGTATTTTAATTACCAACAAGCACGTCTGAATTTTTTCTTGATTTTTATTTATACAAACTATATTTCTTTCTAAATCTGTTCTGTTTGGGGAGGTTTTTATCTGAAAAAGTGTTTTTTATGTGATGTCTTTTAACAGTTCTCCCTCATGCTGGAGCAAGTGGCATTTTACTTTACTAAAGGTTATCTAATTTGAAGCTGGACAGAACCAACTACCTGCACAGACATTTTCAGCTTTGACTGGTAGCAATGGTTGTTGAGGGAAGCACAGATCAGAAATTTAGGCTGTTTGGAAACAAATAGATGTCTATTTGCATAAGTAGAGAGAGCGAGCTGTGGAAAAACAACTCAGAATCTTAAATTTTCAACAGTACTGTGCCAAAGCTAAGTCTTAATTAAAAACAGCATTATCTTGGACATATTACTTCAGTGTTAGGTACATATTGCATTCTAATCCCCTTACTACCACTCATGACATCAGTACCAGTCCAACTCAGTTTTCCAATCAAATTAAATGATTATAATAATATTTAATAATCCCCATATATTAAGTAGGTTAGACACATTTCCTGAGCTCTTGTGAGCTGCAGCATGCTGTGCAAAAGAAGAATGCTTTTGCAACTAGAGGTAGCACAGCAAATAATCATAATTTGTAGTCTTAGAGTTTTATACATAATTGTCACCGCTTTCCCAATTCTCCAACATTTATCATTAGAGTGGTAGGTGCTATTTTACAGAACATTAAGCATAGATAATTTACAGGTGTGAATATAGGCACATTAAACCTAATACTAAAAAAGAAAAAGTGTTACATGGATACGTAATGCGCAAATATGAAGTCTACTCTAAGATTCAGCCACAAAGCTCAGCTTCTCTAGGCAATTCTTGAGCTAAACAGCCAGATATAGAAGATGTTTCTGACCTCTGTCAGCATCTGCCATATCGTTACACAGCAACATCTTAATAATAGCCACTTTACCAGGAGACCTTCAGAATAAGATTTCCTTTCATCTTAATTTAGTTACTTTCCGGGAAATTTTCACAGATGAATCACCATTCTTCAGTCATAGTGTCTAGAATTGAATGTTATGACTGTGTGCTAATGCGAAATCTGGTTATTTTGTGATTAATCTAATAGCACATACTTTTTGTTTTAAGGCAATACCTCCTGAAATTATATGGAAGGAAAAAATCTCAGTTTTTATTCTTCAGTCTGGGAAAAAATGAACAACAATAAAAAACCCAGTGTAATTTTTTTTCCCTAGCTCTCTCTCCCACCAAAAACCTTAAAATGCAATCCTTAACATTTTCAAAAGCAGAAGAAACACAGCACATCCTACTTTGAAAATGTGTTGGCTTTAAAACTTGCAACAAGGAAGATGAGGAGAGAGGCTGATTCACAAGTTTTCAACAATTGTGAGTTGGAAGCATCATGTAGGGATTCATTTTTTATTTATTGAAATTCACCACAAATATTCTATCACTTTTTAATCGTGCAAGACTATGGTCAGAGAGATAATTACTTCCTTTGCACCTGCCATGATAGAGACAGCCTAAGAACAACTCGTTTGATGTCCTGTCTTGCTAAAACCATGACTCTAGCTTGATTTTGGCATCAACCAAAGGAATCATGTACTACCATTGCTTTCTCTCCCATGTATATTTTTATCAAATGTTTAGCTTGCATTTTTCTCCAGGTTTAGGTTTTACGTTCATTACCATACTTTTTTAACCTCTCTGGTCATTTATATTTTTTCTGGCTTTAGTTTTGGCAAGATCTTTCAGTGCAACCTCCTCAACAAATCTATTTAATATGACCTTTATTCTGTTTTTCAAAGAACTAAGATGTTAATTAAAAACCAGTCTTATACTGAGCCTTCCATTGGCTTGAAGAGTTAGACATTTTGTCATTATCCTGTTTTCTAATCTCTGTGTCCCTATTTGCATGAAAGGTTAAATTATGTTTTCAAATTATGGTTCATGAGACTTTACTATGTACTTGAGCTAAGACAATGTTAGAATTCTTTCATTAATTTTGAAAATTAAGTTCTACTAAAGAGCACAAAAATACATTTACAACATCTACTTTTATTCATCCAACACTGCATATTCCACATGCCTAGAAATAATTTCTTTTTCGTTTTTCTTTCTTTTACCCATCATAACTAAAACAAAACTTAAAAAGTATTAACAATCTTAACATCCACCTTAAGATCAGTATTTTATCCTGTTTTATGGCTAAGAAGTGAATTGCCTGAGGATATACAACAAGACTGTGAAGCAAAAGATAGCAGGACTTGAGGCCCTATACTGTGTTACAGTAGTAGTGTTAGGGCCAAATTCACTATTTGTGTCCTTAATTTTTCTCATGTTTTTCATTGTTTAATTATTTAACTTGAAGTTGAGTTTAATTGCCAGGTTTTGTCTTCTCTGCTGATCAATGAATCTAGCTTTTGTTTGTTTTTATATTGACAATATAAATCCCTTTCATATTATTCTCTTGCTTTACTCTGCAAAATATGTATTTAACCACATTATTTTTGCTAGGTATTTGAGAACATCCAAAATTATTATAAAATAGGATTTTAAAAGATTTGAATGAGACACACAAACCTGTAATTGAAACCATTGATTGTTTAGGAGAATATTTTTATCTTGAACAGACTGGTTGTCTATGGTTTTGATCTTTGTTTATATATAAGTAAGACTTGCGCAGTTAAAATTGGGTATTTCATTGAAGATACATTAATTTCAGTGAGAATGCATTACTTATGAATTCAGGTAATGTGTACCAAGACATGACACATGAAGAAGGAAGGAATGCTAGGTTTTCTGCTCACCATTTTATTGCAAAGTTCTGAGTGTCCAACTATCAGATCACAGACAAAAAACAAAGAAGAAGCCTTTCTGAGAGATATATACCTACAAAACCAGCATTTTGTACCTGATACATCAAGTTTGGTCAATATTGCAAGGAGTTAATGGGCTATAACTATTGTTCCATAGGAGCTCCTTTTCAGGAACAGCCTCTCATGGATAATGTGGGACTGAAGTACCAGTGATTATACTGGATGCAGCCTGCAGGCCTTAAAAGCCTTAAAGCCTGCAGTCATTAAAGTCCTGTGTCTGCTAGCATTGCATCAGCTGTTTGCACTACTGGCAGCAGTGGTGGACGGGCTGTTGTTTTCACTACAATTTCCACTGTTAGCACCAGAGCTGGAATATCGAATGGTGAAATTTCATGTCTTTCTTGTAAGAGAAAACAGTGTTTTGCAGAAAACAAACTTCACCAACATTAGTAATGATTTTGTCTACCTATAATTCTAATGCACTTCATTGAATTATTTGGAATTTTTACAGCTTTTGAAGATGCGGAATCTATTTCTTTAAATAACTTTTAAACTCTCCAGTGGAACATATTGCATTATACACTTTAGAAGTTAGCAAGAGCAGCAATTTTTATGTGGCTAAGTTTGCCACAGTATGTACTCAACAGACTTGGATATTGGGAAAAAAACAAACAATGTGGTTTCTTAGTAGTAATGATATTATTTAAAGTGAAAAAGGGCAAAACAGGAAAAGACGGCAAGGCTTAGTCAGAAGTAGAAACTGGAGGCAGTAACTCTGCTCTGAATTTCTTACCACAATGGTCTTAAATACATTTTTTGTATTCCAGTACGGTAGTGAGCAAACAGTACAGATGACCTCACTACTCCTGGAGAGGAGGGGAACAACAAACTCATCTTTTCCGTTCCTACCAATATTGCCTGAATTTGTCTTGCTAGAGTTGTACCAGAGGCAAATCCGGTTAATAGAACTGGCTTCAGAAGGTCACATACAGGTAGCTGTGAGTTAGAAATAAATTCAACGTCAATGACTATTCTGAACTGGTGCATGAAAGAAATATCTCCCTCTCTTTATTATATCTAAATATAGATTTAAAGGCATGGAACATTTTCTTTGTAAGTAATTTTCTGGGACTCAGCAAACTACAAGGCATTAAACGGGCTACGAATTAAGAAAAATGTACTCAAAATGTGTTAAAAATATCTTAAAAGAATAAACAAAATATGTTTGGGAGTGACTGCATGAATCTTATTTGTTTATAGGTAATATATTTATTTTGCTACATTATGAACTACATACATGAAGTCTAGACTAGGAAAAAATATTCAAATGAGGCCAAAAAGCTGATTTTTCAAACATTGTAGCCTAAATCAAATTATTATGGGTTAAATAAGTCAGAAATTTAAATGAGCAAGAATTTTGCACATTAACCTTAACAACTATACTTGGCTATCTTCAGATTCCCTGAAGTAACTTCATTTCAGTCAAGAGGTCTGTCTATCAATAAGATTTTCAAGAGCAGATTAGGAAAAATATCCTGACAGTAAGTACTTTGGAATAAGCTGACAACTAAAGAAAAATCTCCTTGTTCATATATGGTAAAATTGGCAGTAGTGTAGATAGCTCTCATGGTACCCATTTTCATCACTGTCTTTCTGCCACACACCATTATTTCAGTACGATTTTGCTTGAAAAGTAACCAAAGTGATGGAAACCAGGATGAGTATCTCTGAGTAGAGAGCCTTGGATTTACACTGAAGACACCTATCCCTCTGCCATATCTTTATTGTTTAATGTAACAATCCTCAGTTCTTTCTGATCCCACTTACCAGTATGTACATACCTCCCTATGTCTCCATAGTATGGTGGTAAAATGGACCATTTCCAAATGTGCACTTTTTTACTTGTGAACTGCTGTAGAAGTAATGATCATTTAATTTTCAGTAAATTCCGTGTGATATCTTGGTTTATTTTAAATTTAGATGACCACCTGAACCTGGATTTAAATAAACCTACCATTTAAACTGCTTGTCAGTTCTTNTTGCATAGTCACAGAAAGTGACTACCTCAAGATATAGGCCTCTTTAGGAAATCATTTTATGTGGAATAATTAGGATAGATTAGTAAGAAATGCTTTCATCTTAGTTTTTTGCCTATGCTGCATTTAAAAATAATTAAGATTCCAGATTGTTTCTGTTTTTCACCTTCGTTTACTGGCACCCAGCAAAGAGACCTACACTTTGATTTTAATCATGGCCAGACAGTATAAGACCTTGGTCTTAAAGGCAAGCAGAGCAACAAGCAGAAACCCTGCTGTGTAATTTCAAAGCAATGTACTTCATGCTGCTAACTCTACAGTATGATTTCTGTTCTGCCAATGGCTCCAATAGCAGACAACTTCCAATTTGCACCTCTTGCATAAATCCACATTATGCCAATAGGTTTAGAAGAAAACCACAAGCTGCCCAGTTCAGCAGTCAGAGGTCTGTTAACAGATCTTTAACTATGATCTATTGTGTAGGAAAGTCTGAAATTATGGATACGGAGTTTCACTTTATAGAGCTCTCACTTCTGCTATGCAGGTTTTCTTGAGATAATTATAAGTGTTTATTTTGGCTTTTAACAAGTTTAATCACATTATTTAGCATGTTCTGATTTTGTCACTGGGGCAACCATTACTCTCACACACAAGTTCTGCTTAATTGGCAGCGGGAGGAGAAAATGGAGTTTAAAGCAACTAATTGCACTAGACCTCACAGATGTCAAGCTATAGCTTTTTTAATTAAAACTTTTTACAAGATAGTTTTAAAATGTTAAAGCACTATCTCTTTTAAGTACCTAATACAGCATCCTGCTTTCAGTTTTGCTCCCATTTTAAGTGGCTAAATATTCTGGAAGTTCAATTAAAGGACGAATACAAAAGGTATTTCAAAGCACAGAAGACAGATTGGGAACATAGAAGTACAGAGTTCAGTAAGGCGCTTCACTTACTTATCTGAATTCCAATTTATAAATAACCTTGGCTGCCTGTAGAAGGTAATCCAGTCTGTTAATTTCAGGCCACCATTTAAGTATCATGCTGTGCCAAATTGCATTTGATGGTTTTATAATGGCACAACTACAATATACTAAAATGAGATCTATAAAGGTATCCCCTAGTGGGAATTTCAAACCAGGTCTCCAGTGGTAAAAATGACGTTCATATCTAGCAGTTTTCCACTGCATCTCAGGTATGTGCTACTGTCCCATGTTGCACAAAGAAACACATTTTGCATTACAATTTAAAGTGCTTAGAGTTCCTAATGTAAATGGGTTTGTGATTTCTAACTGATGTTTGTAAATTTATTTTTTTTTAAATCACAGAGTATGCTCCTTGAAGCACTTCATCCCACTTTAAGTCTCTGAAGTATGGTACTGCAACTCTCTATCAAAAGTAATTGAACAAGTAGCACTTGATAGATAATAGTTTCCCCAAAGGGAGTGTTATTTCTTGACCTTTGGCATGAAATAACATAGGTATATCACAGAAAGGTAAATGCTTGCATCAGGATATTGTCTCACGAAAGACTTCTTTGGTCACAGTGGCATTTTCCAGTGAGTAAAGACATCTTCACCCCTCCTCCAGTGACCCAAAGAAGTTGAATGCCTTTTGGAAGGTTAAGCTCTGTACGCAGGGGTCATGGGACTGGGTTGAAGCCGGAGGGTCTGTTTATTTTCTACATGTGTTGAACTATGTTGTTCTCTGGGTGTGAACATAACTTTCTAACCTCCACAAATGATCCCAAGGAAAAGACTTTGCCAACTAAGACTGGGTTTGTCATTGAGCCATTCCAAAAATTCACATCTTTCCAGATGATGCATAGCAGCCAAAGAGAATACTTATTTAAAGACTGAATTGTATTTTAAACTCCAGTAACCAGAAGCAATGCCTTTACTGCAGTAATGATGCAATTACTCAGATACTTTTTCAAACATATCTTGAGGAGAAAAAAAAAAATGCCACTGATGTATCCCTGTAGCATCCAGTAAGCACAGAAGTCTTGTAAAGAACTTTTTAGCCTGCTATAATGCCCTGAGTTATACCATGCAAAAAAAACACTAAGAATGTTTTAATAAACTTCCTGGCTCATGTCACGACTCCTACATATTGAAACAGTCACACTATGCCAAACTGCTTGAAAGCAGAGATATTCATGGACCACTGTTTTTGTAAAAGTTTAACTGTTTCTGAGTCCATGTAGGTTAAAATTATCTGTGGGTTTTAAGTAGCAGATAACATAAGTATGTTCACTTATAGGAAGAGGGGCATGAAGTATCTATATCAGATAGATTCTTACAGAGTTTCTTTCAACAATTTTGAGGGCCTTGGTTATATCCTATTTTTATCTCCTTACAACTCCTCATCATTATATCCAACAACGTATTGTTTAAAAGTCTTTTTAAAAAGTCATCTTAAAATCTTCCACTAAACCAAGTGGTCCTACATAAATAATGAATATTTGCACTAGGTTAGTGGACAAGGTTAGTGTGCAGCTAACTATCTTCACTAAGAATCTCAAAAGTCATCCTATGCCATATTCATTACTTTCAGCAGGGATTTTGTTTGGGACTTTCTACTTACTTCCCTGGGGAGAAATCTTCACTTATATGTGATGCCTGGATGAACCTGCTATGACTGGGGCTAGATTAAGTAAATTCTGGTTTCAGGTCAGAAAACCATATCTTCAGGAAAAGTGTACATCTCCCACAAGTCTGACAGTGCAATATGTCTATCTTTCCTAGTAGTCATAATATTTACAATGTATTATTAATAATGAATTTCATAATAATCCTGTTGCTGACCAGACAGTGAACTTCAATAACTCACTGAATGCATATTTGTATAGTTGCTGGAAATGAGGCATTATGACATAATGGCCAGCTACATAAAATTTTGACAGATTTTTTAGTGTTACTTTGGACAGTACTGTATGTATTTCATTGTGGAGCTTGTCAGGCTCTTGATTTGTTCATGGCAGTAGAGAGTCTAATTAAAATATGTCATTAAGAGTCAAATTTAATAAAGCAAAGACATTCAGAAACTAATGATAATCTTTCACTATCTTTATAACAATGCACAGGTATGAAACTTAATTTAATGTATTTGCATTAAGCAGCCTCAAAAAAAAAATCACAGACTTCTGAATTTTCTTTCCTAAGATACACAACTAAGAAAACCATTTTGGAACATGTGAGAGTTTTAACATAAAACAAAATCATTTTTGCATCCATATTTCACCCAAATTGCCCACAATTTGCGTGTCTTACAAAACAAATAGCATTATTAATCTGTTTTCTGCTAAGTATCAATGTCAAGTCCACAACTGATTTGGTTCTTCTACTAGAAATGGGAAAAAGATACATAAATTATGCTGACATTTCTGGTGGTAGACTTTCCCAGAAGGACTTGGAAGACCATACACATTCATTCTAATGGTGATGCCAATTTTTAGATAAGATATCAGATCAGTGTTCAGAGTTCGTTTCCATTTATTTGTGATTTTATAGACATTTGGCACTTCTGTAAGAGGAAAGGTATTCATTGTTCCAACCCTGCTAAGTCCAGTTATCCAGAAATCTCATTTGAATACTTCAGTTGCTAGTTCTTGCTGTGAGTTGTTGTCTTTAACAATAAATTGTTTCCAAGGGTGACTGAAACAATTATTTTGCATAGCTCACATGTCATTGGAATTGGTTAATGTAATTAAGATAGAGTCCTTTGGAACAGAACTGGAACATAAAATAAATAAAATTAGCTCATTTTATTTCTCCATTGGTATATCTGAATGTGCAAATCTTCACATAGTATTTGGACTCCTCTGCATTCTCTAGTTTTGGTCCAAAGTAGTAAGTTCTCAAATGCCATCATCATCAACCTCTAGAAGTAAACAAAGTATTTATATATTTTGAAAAAGTATTCATATGCACATGAGTCTTATATGGCATTCAGCAATGAAGTGCACATAGCTTGCCAACAAAAAAATTGATATTATATCCTAACAGCCTCTTGTAACACACCTGGGATCACTGAGCTGAAGCAATGCCCATGGATGTGAATCATATCCATTAAACATTGACGAAAAAAGTGAGACATCTGTCAAACCTGAAGCAGGCCATGTGTCAGAATACTCACCAACTAGCTATCTTTTTTGAAACTGACAGTCTAGGGTTTTTAGGACCTATACAGGCAGGTTTGGCACCATAAATGTGCACTACCTGCATGTGGAGGAATATCATGTCTTATGAAACCTTTGGGAAGATGTTTGAATACCATGAGCATGAGCATGGTTTTTACAGTCTACCTATTTATTCCACAGAGAAGGAACAGAAAAACCTGTGCTGCCATTTCTACAAGTCTTGTGAGGTACTATAAGCTTTGGCTAACTGAAATTTAATACAGAATTGACTTCAAAAAAGAAATAGGGATTTTTTTCCAGCAAACTAGACTATCCTTCTTCAAATGAAATCTACAAAAAAATGTATATTTAATTTTGATTTTACAAGTAGCAATGCTTCTAATAGCACTCTAGATTTCCTTTGGAAAAACTTCCATTTTGCAGAAGTCCATTTTTTCCATCCAATTATCCCAACAGCAATTTCCAAGCTTTTAGCATAAAAGGCTATTATGTATGTTACAGGTAATTCTCAGTGCCTTCTTAAGGCTATAGCTTCTTCAAACCTCATTCTTTACCTTTTGTACTTTGTTTTATTATTTCTTACCTCTGGTCTTAGCAAGTAACCATTCAAGTTATAAAAATAATTACTTTTACATAAGTAATACGTGAAAAGGAATAATACTCTAAGAGCAAACCTGATCTTGAGCTGCTGAACACTTACAGTAGAGAAAGAAAGGTCCAGCAGAGGCTCGATGGCAGTGGTCATGATACAGCATGCAACTGGGACAGTTAATGCTCTGGGCAAGCAGAGGGAGAAGTGGCCACTGGAATCTAACTGCAAAAACCCCAGCTACTACAAGACTAAGCCTTGGACCAGGCAGCAGTGCTGAAAGCTCAAAAAAATTGCATATAGCACCATTTGCTGAATTATGCCAATCTAGAGCTGATGGAATAATGAAAAGAAACAATGTGAGACAACAAGATAAACCTGCAGAAAAAGAAGGTAAGAAAACAATAGAGAAAATACTATACTTTTCCACTGATTAAATTATTCAGATTGAATAACTGCATTTATTGGAATGCAAATATTCACCCTTTTGGTTTTGTATGTATAGCATGGATAGAAAAAACACTGTGTAAACATCAGGAAAAGCTTCACTTAATTTTTGACACATCTACTGTAAAAAGTCAGAAACTAAAAAATAATGTAATTAACTAAAAGTTATCAAAATCTAGTCCCTCTTGCCAACCCCTCATTTCTGATTGCCGTTTTATAAAAATATGTGTAAATGTAATATTTTAAGCTAAGAAAATAAAAGATCCTGTATTTCATATCTTAGATACATGATGTAGCAACTGTGAAGATTTGGTGCAGAAAAACAAGAGTCTTTACATTGTATAAAGCATAGTTAGCTCCACCATTATCACCGAGTGGAGTTAATATTTGCTTATTTTAACTATTTAAAATGTTATAGACAGAAGTGTTCAAAAGCCTGCGGTTGGATAAGCCGCTTCTATTCACATGATTTGGAAGAGTTCTGCATTGAAGTTACGTTTGCAATGTAAGTTTCATAACTTATTCTAAATTATGACCGAAAGCAATAACATTACTATCAGAAGCAAAAAAGCACAGGAAAATAAAAGCAGCAGGATTACAAGTAATCTCTAGTCTACAGCTATAAACTGAACATGTCAGGCTTTGGGATGGCTGTTAGTTATCATCCATGTATATATTTTGTTGGTGATTGTTTTTCCACAAAAGCCCAGGGCATGCAAAACACGCCAAAAAGGGCACCCTGACCCCTTTAGGTTCTGCTATTAACCTAATAAGGATCTTGTCCTGGACAGCTGATGATTGCATAGTGTAATTATAGAAACAGGAATAATTGCAGTATATATAGGCAGTAGGGAATCTGCTACTCAACAATAAGGGTCTGAGCACAATGATCCCACTGACTTCATCTCTTAATTGACTTCAAAGAGGGTTAAAACTGAACAGCAGCTTTTAGGATAAACCTTTCAACAAGCACAAATTTGGACTGGTGAGATAATTAAATGCACTTGACAACCAAATAATTTGCCACCCCCCCCATCCCTTTCTGCTCTGATTTTTCAACTCAGCCTGAACCCCAAGTAAGGGTTATTATGTTATGATTTTAACAGGCACACAAAATACAAAAAGTCTTAATGTTATGATTAGAACTAAATGCTGTATGAACAAATATGTATGAATAAGTTAAACATCCACGATCTTGAAAGAGCTTTATCCACTGTTTTGAGGGCTGTGTAACAAGTAATTTAAATAGGCACATCTGTTCTGTGTTGGAAAAACTGGGCCAAAAAAAGAGTACTAGTTTCTGTCCAAGGTTCCAAAATGGAAAAGAAGGGGTTATATCTTGTGTTACAACTTTATAATATAATTAAGTTTGAGTGCAGAAGTGTGTAAGATACCAAAGCACACAATATGAGAGTCTGAGGCTATGTCTTCATTAACAAGTAGCATGCTCTGGTAGGAGCAGATGTGGAGGGAAACAAAGGGCTGATGCTGAGGAAGTACATGTTACCGTGGCTCACATTACCTAAATCCCTGCTAGCTGCTGAAGGTCTGTCCTAGGGCATGTCTTCCAGTTTCAGGATCTAGTTCTGTGCACTCCCAGACAGCTCCATGGTGTGAGCTGAAGCCCTGTTGTGTAGGGATAAATTTGCTTCAGAAGAGCACTCCTGATCCAAACTAGGTGACAGGCACTTTTGAATAACATGCCAAAGTTGTTCCGTCGTGTTAAAAGTTAGGAAAACTTAACTATACAAGTATTTTGAGTGGTCTTGAAAGTGTGAACTTTCATTTATATGGATTTACCAATTAATAACTTTACTGTATAAGAATAGGAAATGTGCCTCAATAGCATTTTAAATTTTTTACTATGTGTATCCAATATCCAGTTTTCCATGGGTTTCTGTGTTTCCATAGAGATGCACTGTGTTTGGAAGAAAAGCCTGCCAGAAGTTAATCTGATTAATTATATTAAAATTACTAAAACTGAAAAAAGCTTTTGTGCATTTTGCTGGTGAAAGCAACTCTTTATCTCACCTGGATGTGGAATAAATAAGAGACACTCTGGCATATGTTCAGGAGAGTCTGAGATACAAACCTGAGAAGCAGCCAGCCCTGAGGAAAGTCTAAAGATTAATTCAGCTTACATTACCATGAGCCGTGTCAGTAAAGCCAAGTCTCAAGAGCAGCCATGTAGTCTTGGACCTTCCTTCCCTTTGATCAGGAAGGTCACTGAAGAACACTTAAGGAATCTGAGCCTGTAAGGGGCTGTCACTCACTTCACTAGATCCTACTCCCAGGTAGAACATAATAAAATGCTGTTCAACAGTAAGAAAGAAGAGAGTAAAAAAAGATGGAGCAGATAGATTAAATGTAATTAAGACCCAGTACAAAACCAGCTGACTGCTCCTTCAGGATTTTTCTATGAAGAGTGAGGCTGAACATCTGAATGAGAATGAGAACATGAAAGTGGAAGTAAATATACAGCAGATGGGCTGAAAACTTGGGAAGGTAAAGTGTTGGAAACTTCAAATTATTCATTTATCAGGAAGGGGAACACCAGAGAAAGAAAATTTTCATGAAGGAAGATAATTACAATACTATTTTGTAATTATTAGTCATTAATAAATAGCAGCTTTCTAAGTGGTTTGGAGCAGAAAAGGATTACTATCCAATTAGGATTAACAGGAGCAAAAAAATCACTAGCTTTAAGATCAAGCCTGGTGAATTTGTACAAAGAAATATACAGTATGACTACTTGTGATAGTAGAGACTAGTTTTAAATCACAGAAAATTCAGGCCAGTATTTCCATATTCCTAAACCTAATGAATAATTAAAACTGTCTTAAATTCCTTTAGAAAGAGCAGACCAGAACTTCTCTAAACCAAAAAAAAGTTTAAATAAATAAATTTACACCTGTGCTTATGCTATGTCTCTGTCTAAAATTTTGTTACTTTTTCATTTTTGTCATCAGCTTATCTAATTGACTATTCTGTGTGGAGCATAAGTCTCTTTCACTTTTCAGTAACTCAGAAAACTGGAAATGTTTTCATTTCCTTCTCCTTATTTATGTATGCTAATTCTCATTACATTTTAAATTAAAAAAAAACCTGGCAGCAAAGGCACTGAATACAATACACAGATATTATTGACTTTGAATTATTTTGTTGTTTTGTATAAGCTATTTTTTCCTCACTGGGAACAGAAAATATCCCACAGGAAAAAACGTTATTTCAACACAATTTTCCTTCAGAAAAGGAACCAAAAGTTGAAATCTCACAATTTTTTCTTGGAATGAAATGTTCCAAAATAATTCAATTTAGAAATGTCTATTTTCAGTTTTGACTTACTAAATCAAAGTGCTTTATTTTCTTGAACTGAACCCAAACACTGTGTTTCAAAAGGCAGTTCAACATTAATCTGTTTTGGCCTATTGTGCTTTATGGGAATTTCTGTAGTGCCCCATAGTTCCCATGCTTTCATCCGGGCTAGGCTTTTTGGCAAACTTTTACCCGTTGCACCGCAGCATGTGACTCTAATGATGAGCCATATAGCTTGGTCAGAGGGAGCTCATGGTGCATTATGGGACATTAACTTTTCCAATTAGAAACTGCATTTTTTCCTTAGAAAGTGTTTGACACAATTGTCAACCTGCTCTTTTCAGAAGCAATATTGCTAGAAAGGGAATTATCAGTTTGCAAGTATGCCATTGAAAATTTTGTGTACATGAAATCTCATGGAATTCCAAGAGTTAAGAAACAGGATTGCTTTCATGTCTATCATAACTCCTTTTAGATGGAGAGGAAATTGGCCCCTACATATCTTGACAACATAGTAGAGGACTGCAATCTACAGAAGTCAAGGGGAAAAAATGTGATAATACAGCAGATGGGGAATGTGTTCCTATGGTGACCAGATACACTATATTTTCTGCTAAGATATACAAATGAAAAGCAACACAGACTGCAGTAAGAGAAGATCAAATACTAATTCATCCTAGGTTAATTATAGTTGGGCTGCTAACGGTGATAGCCAATAATGCACTCAGTACTCTTTTAGTGTATAGTATGTTATAATTGCCAGAAAATTTAAAGAAAAGATAAAAATTAAAGAATTTTGATTGTTTCAGCATTTTGCTGTCAGCCTCTGTTCTTTAGCCATCATCATTTTATGCTGTCATCAGTTACCTGGTTACACAGGCCAACGCTGAACTCAGCAACATCCCCTCAGAAGTCTTCTTTCAGACAGTTCTGCCATAGGTTCCTGTAGGTCCAGCTCCTCTGCTGCCCACTGTGGTGCCAGCATCAGCTGCTGGACACAACAGACAGAGATGGTTTCCTCAGCAGCCCCTCACATAGAGGGATGCCACCAAAAGAGCTCAGCAAGATGCAACCAGCCCCAACAGGAAGCTCCTCTAACTGCTTGGCTCCTGGTTGATATAGCCCTGGCCTTGCCCACCACCCCAACCATGACCACCTGGGTGAGGGCAGAGACACAAAGACACAGGTGGGCCAGGTTCTGCCTCTGGAACATGAAGCCAATAGGAAAAGCAAAACATTCTCCTAAGTTGTGACTCATCCGCAGGCCAACTCCAACTCGGGGGCCACAACTCAGGCCGCACCCAGCACTTCAGCTTCCCCCCCCCAAAAAAAAAAATCAGCAGTAAAGATCAGAACTGTAGTGCACTCAGTTACCTCTGCAGGCAGAATAGCTGGAATTAGAGACCTAGTGGGAGAGAGGTCGTGTTGTGAATTTTTCTCATTATGTTCCACTAAGATATGTTTTCAGATGGATTATGAGATTGCAGGAGGAAGGTTTAAAAGGTTAGGAAATGCCAGCATTAAGGTTCCTGTGGCCTTATTTCTGTCCATTGAGAAAGAATTGAATGGTACTATTTTGATCCCCTTTATGAAAAAACATGTATGCAAACAAAAAGTTATAGTTACCCTTTCAGGGAAGACATTTTTTCCTACTGTTCTATATAAACCTCCTCTGGCGCAATCTGCAGCTATTGCCTCTTGTCTTGTCACTTGTTCCTTGGGAGGAGAGACCAACTCCCACCTGGCTCCAACTTCCTTTCAGGGAGTTGTAGAGAGCAAGAAGGTCTCCCCTCAGCCTCCTTTCCTCCAGGCTTAACAACTCCAGCTCCCTCAGCCACTCCTCATAAGACATGCTCTAGACCCTTCACCAGCTTTGTTGCCTTTCTTTGGAGGCGCTCCCTAACTTCAATGTCCTTCTTGTACTGAGGTGCCCAGAACTGAACACAGTACTCAAGATGTGGCCTGACCAGTGCTGAGTACAGGGAGATGATGAATTCCCTAGTCCTGCTGGCCACAATATTTCTGATATAAGCCCTGATGCTGTTGGCCTTCCTGGCCACCTGGGCTCACTGCTAGGTCCATTTCCTCTGGGCAGATTTGCATGGGATTGTTGTGACCCAAGTGCAGGGCCCAGCATTTGGCCTTGTTGAGCCTCATACCATTGGCCTTAGCCCATTGATCCAGCCTGTCCAGCTCTCTCTGTAAAGCCTCCCTACCTTCAAGCAGATTGACACAGCAACCTAATTTGGTGTCATCTGCAAACTTACTAAGGATACCCTNCCCTGATGCTGTTGGCCTTCCTGGCCACCTGGGCTCACTGCTAGGTCCATTTCCTCTGGGCAGATTTGCATGGGATTGTTGTGACCCAAGTGCAGGGCCCAGCATTTGGCCTTGTTGAGCCTCATACCATTGGCCTTAGCCCATTGATCCAGCCTGTCCAGCTCTCTCTGTAAAGCCTCCCTACCTTCAAGCAGATTGACACAGCAACCTAATTTGGTGTCATCTGCAAACTTACTAAGGATACCCTCAATCCCCTCATCCAGATCATTGGAGAATAGGCCACAATACAGGGCACAGAGGAACTCTACTTGTGACCACCCACCAACCAGATTTAGCTCCATTCACCACCACTGTTTGGGCCCAGCCATCTAGCCCATCTTTTTTCTATCCAAGCAATGAGCAGCCATTTTCTCCAGGAGAATGCTGTGGGAAACAGTGTCAAAAGCTTTACTAAAATCTAGGTAGACATCATATACAGCCTTTCGCTCATCCACTAAGAAGCCATAGAAGGAGGTCAGGGTTGTCAAGCAAGACTTGCCTTTCATAAACCCATGCTGACTAGGCCTGATATAATAACTATATAATACTAACCATATAATTCTAATCATATTAATTATGATTTTTGATATCTCCCATTAGATACGACACCTAGAAGCATCTATTCCAACACTAACAACATCTAAAAAGCATTTGGATAAGTGTATGCCACTTTTTCAGAAGGTCCTCAGCTACAAAGTGATGTCTGCTTCTCAGCCTTTATTTCAGAAAACAGACAGAGGTTCCTTCTGCTGTCCTGAACAGGATGTCTGTTTCTGTCTCTGGCATCCACATACAACACTAGTTGCACAGAAACTGGTCACCTAATGTTCAAGGCTCTCTGAAGCTGCCTTTTCATGCATATCCTGTGACTAGTCTTGGCATTGCCTTAATGGCAATAGCAATGTTTTGATATATGATATGTAGCAGTATACTTCCTATATAGTAGAAAAAATAATGGCGATATAATAAAGTGGGGAAAGATCTGTTTGGCAAATGAAGCCAACTAAAATAATCTTACAAGCACTAAGAAGCCTCTGCAGGGTTATAGTGGAAACATGAATAAAGTTAAAAGACACACTCGGTGATATTTTCCTGGATGAATCACTGAGAATGCGTGTGAATAGCGAGGGACTGGGATTATTGGGGGATATCCAGCTATTCATTTTGCCATGAGCCTAAGACAGCTCACTCAATGCAAATGAAAGGCATGTTTGCCTCTGTGATGGCCTGTTACTAGCTTGATTTGCAAAAAGAGCTATAAATTATGTTGAAGAATGCCACATGTATATTTTTGTGATGTTAATGGTACATGAGGGAAAGAAGGGGAATACAAGTCATTTAATGGCAAAAAATCCCTTTTTGTCTGGTTTTCAGTTAGGCAAATATAGATGAAGTACACTCTTAAATTCTACTCAGAAATGCAAATTATTTTATCTAGCTGCCAAAGAAGGTTCCAATTATCAAGTCAGATTGAAAAAAAGTCACATTTCCTGTTGCACAACCCCTTACTCTTGCATTTCACTAAACCTGCCTCAGCTGCACTTGCTGGGTAGTAGTAAAGGAGCTTGTCTGTAATTACAAAGGTGTTAATTTCAGCATTGTGTGTACTTTTTCTTTTTACTAGATTGGCATGAACATTTCACACTCTAGTGCGTGCTGTAATTGGAACAAACTGCAACACCTACTACTAAAAACTGAGCTCTTTGTAGCCATTGCTTGTCCCTTCCATTTAAAATTCCCTAGCCACACTTCTGCCTCCCAAGCTGCCTTTGAAGGCAGATTTATGTGTTTTAAGTACAATTCAAGCATATTGCAGGCACAGCAGGAGATTGTAAACAATCAGAAACTGAATTGGGGGAGTCCTCAGCATCTCAGTGTGGTAGAACCTGAAAAACACCTGCAGCTTAACTGTTTACACATACATTACAAATGATTCAGCATTGCCAGTAAATGTTATTAAGGAACATCAGGCAAAACATGGAGCAGTGTAACCAGCCTGTATGGATGCTCATGTGTACATGAATCATTGCTGTATTTAAGACAGGGTTTGACTGTCTTCCAGAAGATTCACCCACTCCTTTTTTATAATCTTTATTTTATATGGCTGACTTCACAAAAGGATATCTCAAGGTAATGTGGGAAAACAAATTTGCTTTGATCTAAAATTGAGTGATTACATATGTGTCTTGAAGGATTTCTGCTTGGTAATTCTGTATTAAACACCTGTTAGGAAAATGCTGGATATATATAATATAAGGCTCATTTGCTTTGGTCTGTAAGGTTCAAAGTGATACATATTATGTAACAAGAGGTAGGAAAGATATTATATTTTTCCCAGCATTTTCTGTGCCAAAATATTTTTTTGTCCTTTTCCATACATCTAAGACCATGCTCCTACTGGAAGAGGAATCAGTGATGCAAATTCTGAATATGTCTTCAGTGTCAGGTGTTGACTAGACTAAACCCAGTGGTCATTGAACAGCAATAGCATCAGCAACAGAGATATTTTTCCTCTCAGAAATTGTCTCAAGAAACAGTACTGCCTAAAGACAAGGACAAATGTCAATAGGCAGATCCCATTTCAGTAATATGCTCTAACAGGGATATATATTTGTTCTTGGTTTTCTTTCTCCCTCAGTGGCTCTTTGGCATAACTTCTGCACCAGGGCAATGCAATTTTTTAACACCACAAGCATGGCTTTCCCTTTCTCCTGAGAGAAGGAAGTCTCGATGTCTTGGGCTGGGTCAGGGATCTGAAATCAAGCTTCTCACTTCTGGGGAAAGTGCTGTAATCACTAACTAGCAGTCACTAATTCAAACAGTGAAGGGTTACTCTTTAAAAAATTATTTTATTTAGTGAAAGTGGCTCTGGTGCTCTCCTTTGTTGCTGCTGACTAAGTGTTTTGGGATTACTCTGCCAATGTGTAAGATACCAGGCTCCTCAAGGGACTTCTAGATGTCCTAAACTGTTTTAGAGATATGCTCAATTTGACTAAGGTTATGATACTTGTAGACATGAATAATAGCAAAACTGGGGATGCAAAATGGTTACAGTTGTTTGTTTGGGGCATGGAAGCCTAATATCTCCCTAAATTGCACATTAGACCCAAATGGTTTTCATGACTCGTAAAGTCAGTGTTTGGCAAATGACTATGACCACTATTATTTATAGGGAAACACTGTCAAAGAAAGGCTGCTTTTCACTGCTGTAGCAGAGGGTCCTTCATTCTGGACTTCAGGCAGCTGATAAAGTCAGGGGTAAAGTTTCTAATAAGAAAGTTTCACCCAAGGCAATGTTTCCATCTAAACTCTGGCTTTCTTCAGCTGTCCCTCAATCTGATAGATAGGTCCTTCAGACTTAACCTAGCCTCATTTTGTAGCATGTGACCCCGATGTTGTCTTTACTCTTCCAAATACATGAGCAGCTGCAATTTTCCTGTCTAAAAATTCTGGCCTAAGGAACAGTCACTGTAACATGAATGTGGCTACAGCTGCATAAGTCTGAGGAGAGGAACCTTCAAATCTGATACAGTCTGATGAAATCGGTGTTAAACTCAGCCTGTTTTGGTTTTTTGTTTGTTTTATTTTTGCCTTAACAAACATGCAAGAAATGAGATAGATAGGTGATACCTCTGTGGGACACTTCTAAAAGTCAAACTGTGAAACACAATATTCAAATATTTAAAAACAGGAATTTGAGGAATGAACTTATTCTGGTTATCCTTTCAAATGCCTAGTTGCATCCTCTGAAATCCTTCTGGGAAAACTGCAGAGAAGATCAATAAATGTTGGCTATATCCGAAATCTGTCTAAAACATTGTGCTATTCCACAAAACAGGGCATATTTATGTGGGGCTGTGAACCTCAGGAAAGATATTGTAAGTGATTGGAAATTTATAGTTTCCACAGAAGAGGAAAACCATAATTTTTCAATCTATAGCTGAGAACTGAAACATGCAGAAGACATGTGAAAGTGTAGTCATAAATTTGTTGGTTTTTTTTTTTTTTAATCAATTAATTAATTAAACTAAATTACATTCAAAAATAAATTAAAAGAAAACAAAAACATCTAACAGGAAACAATTGTCTTGTCCTGCAACTAGGGCTTAAAAATATTTTGCTGTTTCAAGGATCTGAGCAAAAATTGGTGAATTTTCATCAAAAGCCTTCTACCCTATTGTAACACTCTTCACCCCAGCAGAAATAATTTACAATGCTGGCATTTTCTCTTTTATCAACTCTAATTTAAAAGTTACTGCTGGTTTAACTATTATTTTTCTTCAGAGATTGAAGGCTTCTGTGTCTTAATGGCAGTAAGATTTTTCTCTCTCTCCCCAGTGGTGGTGTTTTAGAAGCAACTTTGACACCACTATTTACATACATCACTGAATGGCCAAGGTTGTGTTCCTTGCAAATGGAAGAAGTTGCTTTATGGCTATTCATAAATGAGCTGTATGACTGATTCACATGACAAGTACGGTAATAAGCAATAATTGACAGCATTTTAGTGCTGATATATTGTTCTTGTTTTAACTTTGTTTTAATTTTTCCTCATGATTAAAATTCGATTATCTCAAGTTCACGTTCACATATAACATAAAAAGAACCAACAAGAAAAGGGCCTTGGTTTTCCTCCTTAAACCCCCTTAAATCTCACAGGTTAAGTAATGGAAACCTATAAAGCTCCTTTAGTGAAAACACATATACATTGCATGTTGCTGGATTTGTTGAGGTCATTTGATATGATCTATGTTCTGTAATGTGTGACTAGATCTCATATGGAGCTTTGAAACAGTAGGCTAAAATGAACATTTTAAACACTTAAAATGAACACTTTAAAAACAAATTAGGCCCTAGAAGCTTATATCTATAGCACTATTTACCATTGCTGTTGGTATAAGGAAGGAGATTTGAGAAAACATTAACGTGAAATACTCTATTCAGTAAGCTGACCATTTATTCCACTGTTATTTTTTACCATTGTGTGGAATTTTGTCATAAAAACACAGACAAACCCTAGTTTGCAATATATGTGAGCTAATTAAAGGTAAATAATAGACAAAATCAGAAGGAATATTTAGTTCCATGGAATTGAAAAATAGGGTGAATGTGAATGCTGTTTGGTATTAAATTACCCTCATTGCTTAAAAAACACCTGGATGGGTTCAAGAAGTAAAGTAAGGCTGAGCAAAATATGAATTAATGAATAACACATTTCCATGATAGAATGTTTTTGACTACTATATAGACCTATAAATAAAACATGCTATGTGCATAGTTGGCACCCACCAATTGACTAATGTTAATGTAAGTAGACACAGATTTCTAGAGTCTTTTTATATAAAATGTGGCTAGTTTCTGCTTTCTATGCTATGTTAATGAATGCCAGGGAGACTATCGGCTGTATTTTAACTTTTTGTTTACTCCGCCAGACTCATGCTGAGAGAGCAGTAAGTGCCATTCCCATAGCATAGGGCTTACCACATGTACTTAAAAGGTCCATACTTACACAATTAATCACATTTTAAAAATTATTTGCTTTCCCACATTGAACACAATAGGCCTTTGTTATATTTAACAGCTTATGCACAAAAGAAATGCACTAGCTGCTAAAATACTATAATCACATAGCATTGGCTACAATAAATTGCTAAGTTTTAATATGTCTGGACTGTAACAGGCTCTTGATTATCTAAGATGGTGGACAATAATTTCCCACTGAAAGAAGAGAGTAGGGAATTTAGCAGCTACTTTTGTGGGGAAGCAAATATATAGGAAAGCTCTGCTGAGAGGTTACAGAGAACAAAACTAGCCACTGGCACTGGAGCAAACAGGATTAGCCCAAAAGTCCCAGTATCAGCAGCAAAGAAAAACTCCACCTAAAAGCCAATGGCAGAACAATGATGAAAAGCAAGAAGAATTAATTAAGATGTAAAATATGTAATGTATAATAATAATAAATAAATGGCAAAGATAACTGGGTTTCTTTTTACTTTGTGCAGCAGTTAATTCGACATCTCAGGAGTGGGTCTGGGATAGAGAATCTGAAGGGATTTCTGGGTTTGTCAGCGTTTAATAGCAGATGAGGGCAAATACAGGCTGAATTCCTCCCATACGAGGAGCATCCATACCTCTTCTGGAAAAGGTAGAGAAGCATAATAGGACTATAGGGCTGTTTCATGTGTAATTGATAGTAGCACAGGGGAGAGAACTAGCAGCCTGATGGGAGCAGTAGCTGGCAGTGCCCCATATTCTGCACCTGATTTCTTTTGCTTAGAATAGCAATAAGCACAAAGGATATTCTTAGCACAGCAGCAGCTCCCTGCATAGCCAAGTCTGGGGAAACGTGGTATTGGAGTAAGTTGGCTTCAAAGACTGGTAAGCTAGAAAGAAACTCTAAGTAATTAGACAGTACTGTTAATCATAGGAAAGAGCTCTCTTAACCCTCAGGAAAAAAAAAAGTATAGGTGACAACACAGAAATAACTCCATTTGCATTTCAGACAAAATGTGGTTATCTTTTTACAAAAAGTATGGGCTTTCTATTGACATATACTACTTTTCATATTGTCCTGAAGCTCATGCCTGAGAAATAGCACAGGAGGAAATGCATAACTTTCTGCAGCAGCTGCACTTCCAAGTGATGCTGGAACCTACTTTTTCCTTTTCTGCAGGAGCTGATACAAGCATACAAACTTGTCAGTGCAGATAATAAAAATATTCTTACCCAAAGTGTTGAATTTCTACAATATTTTTATTAGATTAGATGTATGCATGTTCAAATGAAGTATTGAGCTATCAGCTTTAGACTGGCTACAGGACTGGTTGCTCATATTTGCAAAAATGCAGGACACTATCTATCACTGATTACTCAAGTGTGTTCTCATAACATATATTTTTTGTCATAACCTATGACAACGGTGCCCCATATAACAAATCCTAGATCTTCACATGAGAAGCAATAATATAATTTCCAGGCTAACGTACATACCATATCTATGAGTGAAATCTTAAGCATGTTCTACTGTTAATTAAGCGTATGATAAACCAGTCAGATGACACTAAGACTAGCCAATTTACCACGTTTTCATAATGTCCAGAAAGTGGGAATCACAGGTGGATAAGTAGGATTGACAGCAGTTAGTTTTCCTTTCAAATAAGAAATGCTGCAACCTTTGTTCTAAACCTCTACTAACATCATTAGATGAGCTTCCACATTAGTTGAGAAGTGAGAATTTGAGCTTAGCTTCTGCAAAAGAAGAAGCAGTAAGGTAGAAGGCAGAGGAGACTAATAGACTACCACAGAAGTGCAGAACACATGAAGTAATATTTTTGAAGATATTTGGGACCACATAAAAACAAACTCTGGGGTCTCTGGCCTCTGAAGTGGAATTCTGAACCCGGAGCGATGGAGAAAAGGAAATATCTTCTAAGGACAGGGGTGGGTTCTACCCCACATAGGGCTGTACGTAAATGGTTACATCTATGTTGGACTTTTACTGTATGGAAGACTTTCCTGCAAAGAAAGAAAGACTTGACAAATAGAGCAGGTCCCAGTCTTTTCTTTTAAAATTCTAATGTGTTTTATCCAATGACTACTTAAAGTGAATTGTGAGAAAAGATATTAGAAGTTGTTCTCTCCATTGTAGGTAACAGATCCAGTGGACATTCCCTCATATCTACACTATTAATTTCTCTCAGGACCTGGTAATTTTACATTATTTTCTCCACAATCGTATAAGACATTATTAGTTCCAAGAGTGGAGAAATGTCCTGCCACCTTACCTGGAGTCTCATAGTGAGAAAACTCTCTCAACATGTTGGAAAAAGTGGGTTTGGATATTCTCAGCCTCACAAACTTTAGTCTCCCTTATTCTGACAATACCTTTTATATTCGAGGTAACGATCTACCTTATCACTCCCTGTCATTGCAACTATCTCTTGCAAGGAGTCATTTGGTCAGTTTGTGGCTGACATACATCCCAAGATGTTTGCTCAACAAACTCCCTTAAGAGGCTTGAATCTCTGTGTGCTTTTTCACCCTGCCAAACTGGCACAACTTGAGGCATACTGTACTCACTGTCCAAAGACTGGTCACAACCAGACAGGGTGGCAGGGGTTGATCTGGCACTGGCAGGGTAAAGCAGCCCTTCTGCTGGCACTGAGACATCGAGAGACAGAGAATGCACCACTAAACCCAGGAAATACTGAGGCAGACTGAATACAACCTCTTGAGCTATCTTGATAGAAAAGTTGCTTTCTTCCTTCTCAAAGTGGCAAGCAATCTATTGCATGTATTTGGAATGCTGTACAAGCAAATATGGTCAGAATTTGGTTTGTGCTGTTTTTTTCTGCTCTGTGTGAGAGGTAAGACTGAATTGCAAAGCAATACTCTTTGAAAGGTTCCCATGAATTTACTATGAGAGCACGGTCCAAAGGGTTATAAGAACTCTGGGATCCATTGCAGCACTGTTCACAGTGACCCTTTCCATTATTTTATGGAACATATGGATCTGGCTGTCAATTTTAGTAGGGAAGACAACTTTGTTTAGCACAGAAACGTATCTTAAAAGTCAAACCTGTAGCTGTGAGCATTCTGTAAAATTCTCAGGCAGAGACATCTGTGGAAATGCATTTGAATTGATTTAAAATCCTGGAAAGGACTAATATCAAGCAAATTTTTAAATTTATAACTATACATGTGCCATGGATTATAAAATTTCCTGATACTATTGGAGTAATACCATAACACAAATTTGTTTGGCCAGCACCTATGAAGTGAGGGGTTTTTTTACTTTATTTTACTGATTAAAGAATGGGATCAGGAAGCAGGACTTAGAGAATTCTGTTCTCAGTTCTGCTGCTCATTTATTGTGTGACTGCACAAGCCACAACCATGTTAGAAAGTCTCAGTTTTCTGTGAAGGCATGAAGTATACTCCCATTGTAGCACTCTGAAAAGCCTTTGCTTCAGGTACAGTTCAGCAATCAAATGGGCAGAATTAGGCTCTGCAGCTGAACTGATGACTGTTCATTCTCCATCCAGTATTCTGTGGTCACCAGGGGAAATATTGCTCTTGGAGTCACAAGAAGCTTCTGTAGTTGCAGATCCCAAGTGGCTCATGGAGTTTATTTTCCTTTTTAATTTAGTGTGGGCTGGCAGCCATGGAGGCTACTTTCACCTGGGTCAGGCCCTTAATGATGCAGGTAGTAATACTGGACTGATTAGAAGCCATCGCCTAGAATTCACACCCAGTTTATTAGTGGTGGTGGAGCACTCACAGAGTAGCAAACACAAAGTCCAGTCTGCGGTTTAGGTTCCCCACCAGCTGCATCAAATAGGTAATCAAATTAGTTTGATTTTTTTTCTCCATCATTTTACAGTGATTACTTCCTGGAAGGCATTATCTTCAATAGGATCTACACCAACTATTTTAGATGATTTTTCATATCTGTTACTTGCCACTCAGAAATTCACTTGCATTTAACAGTGGGCCACCAGTATGACTTATTAACTGTCCAATAATGTAGGATCAGTATTGTAGTTTACTTTGTTGTATGTTTGGTTTCTTCATTACACTTCGGTAATGTTGCAATAAAGAAAGCATCCTGGTGCTTTTTCTATTTGTTTTATTAAACCTCTTTGCTGCAGGGTATTTGGCAGTTGTCATGTAGGTTCCCTTGTAATATACCAGCTGTACTTCATGCTTATTCATTTCCTCTATCCTTAAATGTTCCTCAATAAACTAAACAAACTACTTATTAGAAGTAACTTATACTGTAAAATCTGTACACTCCTTTCAGTTCATCAGAAGCTGCTGTACCCTTGTTTTCTTTCTGATGACAAAATTACAAGTTTTGTAAGCACTGTAAATGTTTTTCAAAACATCAAAATGTACATTGTTATGTAAATTTGCTTGTTTGAAGCAGATAGATTAAATATTTTGCGTCCCTTCCATGGACAGTTCTTCATTTTCAGCATTATTTACATGCAATAAGTATCAGATATAGCTGCTACATGGAAAAACAAGTATTAAATAATTTTGAATAGATATAGATAAAGTAATTTTTCCCCTCAAGTTTATTTTCTAGCTGGTTGTAGCAACTCCTGTATGCAACAGTCCAAATATCATTTACAATAAAACTAATCTATTCTGAAAAGAAGTGTAAAATTCCTTTGATACAAATTAGCCTGTCCTTCCTATTCACAATGCCATTAGCAGAAGGAATCTGACAGATATTGTTTGACATTATTCTTAACAAATCCTTATGAGTTATTCCTTACAATCTTTTATTTCTATTTCTACTTACAGACATTATTTATTCTAGTATTTTCAGGAAATGGAAGTCAGGTTGATTGCTCTATAAGTTCATAAAGCTTCATGCTTAAAAAATAGCTAGCATGTGTGGACTTAGGCCCAGTCACTGCGGTGATCTTCACTGTCCATGAAGGGTTGAGACAGATGTACAGTCTTGGAACCGTATGTGTGATCAAACCTGTTCTTTGGTAATTGATAATAATTTTATTATTAATATCCCATCAGGGATATTAACCAGTCTTTCCTGCTCACACTGCACCAGTCAGCCGAGCAAACACTCCCTGTGCATGCCTGCTCCCTCCCCTTTTTACCTTCCTTATCCCTACTCAGTAATTACCCAAAATTTGTTTCAGAGAACACTCATGTAAGATGGCTGAAGCTGTTACAGTCTCCACCCACCTTAGAAGAGTTCTTTGTATTTCTGGGTTTTTTCACTTGTTTTTTAAGCTCCACCCTTTCCTTTCCTTTCCTTTCCTTTCCTTTCCTTTCCTTTCCTTTCCTTTCCTTTCCTTTCCTTTCCTTTCCTTTCCTTTCCTTTCCTTTCCTTTCCTTTCCTTTCCTTTCCTTTCCTTTCCTTTCCTTTCCTTTCCTTTCCTTTCCTTTCCTTTCCTTTCCTTTCCTTTCCTTTCCTTTCCTTTCCTTTCCTTNCTTCCCTTCCCTTCCCTTCCCTTCCCTTTCTTTCCCTTCCCTTCATTTCCCTTCCCTTCCCAGAAAAAAAAAAAAAAAATTTTGTCTCAGGCAGTCTGCCAGGAAGACCAAGCTCCAATCTGTTGAAAACATCACCAAGGACAGAGAAAGCTCAACTGCTGAGAAACTGAGAAGGAGAGAGTCAAGAGGGAGGCTGCAACTTAGAGAGTTAAGGTGGCCTCTTCAGCCTCTTGGATCCATTTCCTCAGGAGTCTTACAAAGAAGACTTTAAATACTCAGTTGTGTGCCAGTGAAGAAAACTGCAAATGAGCATGATGTATACTACAATCTGTTTTGGTGAGTGGGTGACAGAGGAAAGGGGGAGGCACGGGATTAGGTTGCCACTGGGCTAGAGACTGTTCATTCTATAGCCTTGTTTGGGGTCTTTTTTGGGGGGAAACTGTAATGTATTTGTTGTAAGTATTTATGGTAAAGAAGTTGCAGAACAATAATTAATATCCCTGTGTACTCCTGTTATAACAATCTAGTATATGTTTTGTTTAAAATAATTGCTCTTCAGTTGCTTCTAGCCAGAAACATGGAATGATGATCGATGAGTTACTTTGCCAATCATTTAATAAACATTCTCAACCTAACTTTAAATGAATAAATGACTAGTGAAATGACTGGAGCAAATGTCATCAATCAATCTCATATACCCAATATGTAAGCTGTTTCAATGGAGTAAAACATATGGTTGTAGTTTAAACAAAAAATCCTTTGGAAAACTTTGTACAACTTCACTTAAATCGAAGCTAATCTTTGACATAATCCAATATGAAGAGAGTGAGAGAGATTTGTTTCCTTCCGATGTGATTACAGAGTCTAGCTTTGAAAAAGTCTTTTCCAAATATTTTATAAGTCACAGTAAGGTAGTTTGGTGGGAAAAAAATAAAGGGGGAAAAAAAGAATTAAATACCATGTAACAACTGTTAAGGTTAACAGTGCTGGTGTGATTGAAAAATTATCTCCTAAGAAGCAAGAGCCCATATTATGCTCTTTCTGCAGTTTTGGGTGTATAAGGACATCAGTTATTGCTAATATCGCTGACTTAGACCATCACTTAATGTAGGGAATGACATAAAATTCTCCAGAGAGAGCTACGGTAGCTTGGGCTGGAGCATTGGCAGGAAGGTTGACGACAAGGTTTTCTGTGTCCTCACTGCCAGGACAGGAGTAGAAATGGGTGGGATTGTGCAAAACACTTTGCCCTCTCTGCAAAAGTGCTTGTCACCAGAGCAGGCTGGGTAAAGTATAGCATATTGGGCATGACACTGAAGAAGGCAAGAAAACCAAGTGGAATAGCACATTTACAAGACCCACATCAGCTTTTGAGACAAAGTTGTGATTGCCTTTTTCCAGGAAGCTGCTGCTGTCATGAATTTTTTTTGTGTTTAGTAAAAGCATCAGTGTGAGCCTTTAGTTAGTTGTTGGGCAACAGCAAATATTTTTCACAAGCATCTGAACTCATTTCTACTCTCAAATGTCATAGCTCAGAAGAACGAAATGCAGGAAATAACAGTTTTAAATGTAGGTATTGCCTTTCTTTAGAAGTGGAAGGAGACCAAAATTAGAGCTGTAATATATAAAAATAGATATGAAAACTGCAGTTGTGTGATGTATGATGTGCTCTGAAAATGCCCAATATTTATATGCACTCTACTGAGAGTTATGCATCAAAGTTGATACGGAAATTTCCTTTACTATCAAAGGGAATGTCTTTTAGGATACAATCTCATAAACTGACCCGTGCTTTCTTTATAGATTGCTGTTCTTATTTTTATCATAACATTTCTGGGGCATTTTCCCATCTACGTATATCTTATAATGATAATCTGAACAGCAAACCAATTCAAGTAGTTTAAAATCTCAGTTATAAGAACAGGATATAATAATGAATATATAATTTAAGAACTTTCCTGAGAAGATTAAAGCAGAAGTATTTTCATTAAAAATTTCTGTGTGGTGTTCCTGCTTCAAGTTCTCATCCTGCTGTTGACAATGCGTAGTGTATTAAACAGCAAATGGAAAGTTGCCACCAGTTTTACTCCTGTGAGATTTAGTGCTGCAGTGAAACAAACAGCAAAGCTGATCTGACTAAAAAAAAAAAGGGTCACTTCAGCATACCAAACCAATGAAATCCTAAAGAACAAATAGGGTTTTTTTTTAATCTTAAACATTATTACAGGTCAAAATTAGTTAATTTCCTGATAAAAGTGGTTTAGTTTCTAAGCAACTTGAAAAGAAGATAGACACATACCTAGATCACTCGGGCTTCATCTATAAAAGTCAATCAACATCCCTTTTAACTAATACATAATTAATTTTTAATCTGGCAGCAGCTGTCTGGAAATGTTTTCCATTCTCCCTGCCTCCAAATAGTAAGAAAAAAATAATTATTTTATTTTAAATAAATCAAATGTTCATCATTAAAGCAAACAGATAACAAATCCTCAAATACAGCTATTTTTTAGTGTATCATTTGAGAAACACACTAAAAAATATGAAAAGGAAAAGTGTTCTGGTACTTCTAAACTCATACAACTGTGAAAAGCAATATAATTCATGTGTTCATTTACAGGTTTCATTCCTGTCTCATAATATGCAGGAGACTCAAATTCTCGGTTGCTTGGAGTCTCATATTCTAGCTTTTCACACAGAAATACAATATATACCTTTCTTAAAAACAAGAATAACATGTAAGTCAGATTGTTTTAGTGGAATACTAATACTTGTGAATGTCCTAAATGCTTGAACTTCTTTGGTGAACTTTGGAAAGCTCTGGAAATCATGATTAATGTCTAATCAGGGTCATTGTAAAGGGAAAACCAAAACCCGCAGGCTATATTCAGAACCTTCCGGCGTTCCCCAGGTTGGGAATGCCATCGTAATTGTTGCTTGCCTAAGTGAAGAACCTTCTCAGGAGTGTTTGGGAACAGGGCTGTCTGCCACAGCTAATAACTCACTCAGTATCTACCCCTCCAGAACCATAATGCTGTGGCCCCAAACGCACGCCTGCTCTCTATGACAAAGCGGCTGATGAATGGTAAGAGCAAGCAGAAATGGTAATGAGTCTTGGGATTCAGGGGGACACTACCCACCTTATGTGTTGGAAGAATTTATGAAGATAACATGACATACTAATATATTTTTACAGCCCCAACAAGATATTTTATGCCAGCTGTGGGATCCACACATAGTTTATCAGTATAACTTCCAAGACCTTTCCCCTTTTTTCACTGTGCTTGCACACAGAGTTATATCAAAGTAGGTAAAAGCAAGCTGCTAAATAGAAAACTTGTGAACATAAAGAAAAACTCCTTTTGCTTCTTTTTTGATCTTTTTAGATCCATTTTGAACAGTAATAAAGAAGTACAATGTCTTTCATACATAAAATGTCTGCCTTGCAATTACACACTTTCCTGTAACCCTGATTTCTCTCCTGGTGCACTGATGAATGCAAACTATTCTGTACAATTCTGTCATTCTATGTTTCACAGACTCTTCAGCAAATTTTAAAACATAGTGATTACCATCATCATGCCTGATTTTAGCTATAAAACTAGGGCAACTGATAGAGTTGGAAATGTTATTTGCAGAACTGTAATGCTGACATGAAGTTCTTGTCAGTCTTCTGTAACTGCAGCCGTTATAAAATACCGGTCAACTATCTGAGAGCTACGTGAAATTTAACGTATTTGATTTACTTAATGCCAATCAATGAGCTTATTTTCAAGTAGCTGACCTCCCACTTTAATAGTTAAACAGAAGTAAAGCTTTTAAAAGTACTATTTTTAAAATGCAGAACTATTTGACCACTAGGCAATGAAGTACATAATAAGTAGCCCTATATCTCTATACATTATTTTGTCTAATTCACAAATGTTGTGTGACAGTAAGAAATTCCAGATTACAGAATGATCACCCGACAACAGTGATGCAAAACTCCACAGCATACTTAAAATATGGTTTTACTTCAAAAGCCAACTTTAAAGCCTTCCTACCCTTCTCTTCTCCAACCCCTGATCACACCACACCTCTAAAACAGGCCCAGGAAAGAGGCTTACACTGTATGGGCTACTATTTCTTTTTGGTGTGTTTTGCAGGCTTGAGCTCTGGGGGGAAGTCTGCATATTTAGCTGTTACACAACCACAGAAAAATAAAGGTGCAGAACATAAAAAAAACCTTTCAAATCAATTAATATACTATATTTATTAAAACTTTTCTTACCATTTTACTTTCCCTTCTACTTTTCTTCTAGTATCTTTCTTTTCTTTTCTTGTAGAAAGGGGTATTAACGAAAAAAAAAAATAATTGCTAGGTTCATTTTCAGGTAGATGACACAGGCTAGCTTTGTTTGAATTAGATATAAAGGACCCAAGGTTTTAAATGAAGGAAATGAGTAATTCAACATGACCAGGAAAATTGATACTTTGATACATACCTAATTTTGGTTTATGGTGCTTTATAACGCATAATCAAATTCCACAACAGTAAATGTGGACTAAGTCAATGGTGAAAACAGATTGTTAATGAAAATATAATAGGTTTATGCTCATTTCCCAGGAGATTACTCCTTCACTGTACAACAGCTTATAAATTTATAGTGATCTAAAGTGAAATTACATTTCTTGGAATTTTCAAAGCCAACAATGGTATCCAGCCCCAGATTTAAAGGAAACCATTAGTCTTGGTCTGTCATGTGCATGAAGGTTTAGAAAGCAGTACACTGTTACATCACTGAACCTCTGCCAAATATCCCAAAAGGAAAGCAGAAGAGCCATACATCTGGCCTGCAACTTTGCCAGCTACACTGTCGTGTCTGCGGCCCGGGCAGATATGGTAAAAGGCTCATGCTGAATACCTTCGCTCGTGCTGCAGAGGTGAGAACGTGATGGCAGAATTATGCTGAGGGCCCTACAAATTTCTTATGGGAAGAATTTCAATCGTAACTGACCATGACCATGACCCCAATCCCACATCAAGGCTACACCAGTGCTCAGGAGTGAGGCTACACATTTCTTGGTGTAGGATTGGAGTCCAAATACAAATTGAAATTTGCTCTGTCTTCCTATGTATCCCGTATGCTTGAACCATATTGTCAGCATCTGTTTAGATGAATCTAGCGAGTCAGGAATTTTCCAATGAAACTGTGTTTTACTAGAAAGATGGCAGTTTATCAAAACTGAAATTTTGTGGCACTGTGCCAGGTTTTGTCAAAAAGCTTTCAGGTTCTTAATAGATTTCAGTAAGAGAAAGAACCTGCAGCCCTGAATATCTGGTCCAAGTCACCACACTGTCCAGTATGTATTCCTGTGTAAAGACATATCTACTGTAAACTGGGCTATCATACTTCTTTTCTTCTGTGGACAGGTCCTCCATTTCAGTTTGGAAATTGTATTTAATTGAAGAAGAGTTTGACTGTTTGTTTGTGCTTTCTGGACATCTGGTACCCTGCAAAAAAGAAATAGCTCCACTGGGCTGTTGAACATCTGGAAATTGTGAGCAAATGACCACTATATATGAGCAGATCAACTGCATGGCACATGAAATCACTTTTCCACCAGTACTTTCCCATAGAAATTTGTGATGTCCACTTCCCCAGGGCAATGTCTAGTAGCCATATCCAAATGAGCTAGCTTTGGTATCTTTATATGTCACCCTATTAAACTACATAATTCTTCCCAGAGCAGAGCAACCCCAGTTGGATGTGTTGGAAAACCTATCGAGTGCTCCTGGATGTGTAGTGCGTATCTGAGATTTATGTGTCCCCATCTGTGTAAATGCTTCCAACCTGCAAGGTCTGAGGTGCACTTTCACGGCAATCTTACGGGAGCTGTCTGCTGTGAACACTGCCACAAGGCACATTGGTGTATTAGCCCAACCACACCTACAACTCTCCGATATTCACACCTTATCAAATCCATTAAATTCACCTTGGTCTGCTTTCAGTAATAAATACCTCCAAATTTCATTAATTTCCCTGATGTGGCAAATGTTTTGAGGAGGAAAATGTTTTCAGCTCATTCTTGCTGATTCTTTGGAGCAAGAACTGTCTCTGTCCATGATGTTCAGCACTGCCAACAACAGCAGTACTCTATAAATTGCTTATAATAACACACATAATAAGAAAAAACTTAAGTCTTCTTTCTATAATAAACCACTTAGTAATTTAATATAAATACTTGTAAAAGCTTCTCATACCTCACAGATCTTGAAGTGGCTCCTACTGTGGGATGACTAGTTGAGGGAATAAAGATCATTCATTACTGTTGGTCTGTGTTTGGGTTTTTAGTGGTGTAAGCTTACTGGAAAAAAGAATCTCCCAGCAGTGTGGAAGAGGCTCATGGATTTGGAGTAGTCTCTTTCTATCAACCAGTCTCTGCTAAATCCAGTCAAGCCCCTGAAGGTGCATTAGAACAATATTTTATTGACCAATTTCCAAAGGGGCTGGAGCCCATGCTGCCATGAGGACATAAGCAGCATTCCTGCATTTCCTTGTCCAAAGGACAAATTCTTTAGTTCATCAACAACTTTAAACAGAGATGTGGATAGTACCTCTCCAGCAGCCAGAAAGGAAAGTAGCTGCTTCTGCTGTGCAGTGACATCATATGCATCCTCTATTTACTTGCTTCAGAGCCTGCAGTTAAAAACATCGTCATATTTCTTGCTACACACACCTTTGATAAATTTGGCATCCAGTTAGTTTTTAACACTGTCATGATACGTGCTCTACTGAGAACACATTTTTCTAAGCTTTAAAATATTTTATGCAGTTATTAAGGAAGGGAAAATTCTTTATTTTGGATAGTTTATCCAGTGTTTAAATAGAGGTTTTACTGCCAAAAGTAAATATATCTTCTAATTCCGTGTATCAAAGCAGAAAAGAATTTTATTGAAACAAAAGAATATTATATATAACATGTTATATGTAACAACAGAATGTTATACAGATCATTAATTACTATATCTGACTATAAGAAATCTACTGAATTTCTTACCAATTACTTAGAAGAATATTTTCTAAATGAATGGAAACTTTATTTAATTTCTGGAGACTACAATTTTATAATATAATGTTAATGGCAGGAAAAGAAGTATGTACATTTTTATAGCTAGTATAAACATCCATTCCAGGCCCATAATAACAAGATCCAAAACACAGAAAAGAACAGATAGATATGATAAGAAATAATTTCTATACTCACACAGAAATGTATACAAAGATGCTACTTTTCAGTTGCAGCCAGAGCAGCGTTTGTGTGTACGAGTGAAGACACTTTAAGCCTTTGCTACACTGAATGTAGCAAATAAAAATTAAGAGGATGTGATAGGATAAAATGACTCTGTTGAAATCAGTTGATAATTGTACAAGGAACCAGCAAATGCTATTCCATGATGAACAAGTTTTATCAGTAAGGATTGGTATGGGGTACTGCCAAGAATGTCAAGGTTGATTGACATTATTTATTAAATAATAGACAGCGGTGAAAGCCACTGTGCTCTAATGGACAATGCAGAAACATGACAAGGTGTGTGCACGATACAAATTCAGAGTAAAGTAACAATGAGGTACAGTGGAGTATTTCTCTGGGTATCTCTTAGGGACAGGTCAGGAGAGAGACTTCTTAGAAAAACCTAGATTACAATAGGGAATATTTTCAAGAATTTTATAGTGGAAGATGTGAGATAGTCAGTTGGTTATACTAAAAACAGAAGAACTTAGACTTAAGTCAAATCCACCTGGGTTTTCCTTTTGACCTTGAGGTGAAAGAGGGCTGTGGAAGTCTGTATTATCACTTTCAGAGAGTGCTCCAGTGGCACTGATGATTGGGTCATGTTTCTTTCACGCTGAATTGTCAAAATAATTTTTTAAGCATTTGAGACACCAGTGTTTCTCTGTAAGACTTGGATAGTGGGAAGCTGTTTATCTTGCCAGCACTTGGTTGCTGTAGCCTGATAACATATTTTTGGTAGCACTATGCTTTATTGAAGGGCAGACGCTTCTGCAGGGTAGTGTTGTTGTTAAGAGTATTGTAAAGCCAAGACTTGTTCAGAGAAAATAATTATGTACTTATTGTCAATTTTCCCCAAAATTAATAATTGTCCATTCAATAAACAAATAAAACTGGATTATTAAGATTTCCAAAACTATTAAGTTTTCCCATATTTACTTCTTAGGATTAGCTTTTCAAAGACCAACATGATAAAATATAATTACTATCAAAACTGGATACAAATTCTATTTTTAAATTTGAGAGGTAGAAATAAAGCAAATTTCCTGCAAAGCAGCATTTGAGACAAATGTGCTTCAGCCAATGCTTCTGAAAAAGAATTAAATTATTTTAGTCGCTGTCATCTCTCTTATCTCCTAGGTCAGCAGATTCATTTAGCTCCTGACATTTCCTGAGCTGTCTTCCTACTGTAAGATGAGAAAGATCTTTCAGTTAATTATATATTTCTGTCTTATAGAAAACTTCTGGTTAAATTTACAAAAGACTGTTGCAGCTACCTGGGCCTGGGGCTCATTTCTATACCTGTCATAAACTAAATAGCGATGTTATTTATTATGATATTACAAATGTGTGTTAGTATAATATTAATATTACATTTCATTATGGCAATAAATGGCAAATTTTGTTTGTATATACACACAATAATGTAAAATATAAAACACATACAGAAGAAACTTTAAAGGAACACATAAAGTAAGGTGAAGAACCAGAAGATAGGAATCACCAGAATTCAACTGCCGTGTTCAAATCTGTAATTTGCCTTTTTTTGGTTTGTGCATTATTAAATAATCTTTCACTGTATAGTAAAAAAAAATAGTTTTTCTTCACAATATCAGCTCCCACTTTGGGCCTCTCTACCTTTGTAGTCTGTTACATCCAGATCAGTTCTTCTTTTCATTATAGTGGATATCTTCTTTTTTCTTTACACTGCTTCTGTATGAATGGAAGGAAAACTAGTGAGGTAGTCTCTGCTTCCAGTCCTCATGCTCAACATCACGCTGTTCCACAACAGCCATGATTTGCAGTTCCAGGGAAACATGTCATCCAGCCAACTCTGGCCTGGAGCACACTCAGCCCCAACAACATACTCAGTAAATTATCTGCTAAATTCTAAGGGGAGGGCCCAAGAGATAGTGTTCCTCTGGTGTTGTTGCAGGGATGAAAAGTGTTCAATGTGTCTAGCTTGGCTAAGTTGTCTAGTCATATACATATATATGTATATATATCACTAGAGATTCAGTAAAAGGCATTTTCTGAACAGCAGATGGAATATTTTTCTTTTCCAAATTTTAAGGCTGTATGGACTGGGTACAGGAGAGATACTCAATAACCTTTTTTTCTTTTTCTTTTTTTTTTTCCTGATAGAGTGAATTCTCAAACAAGAAAAATTTAAAAAGAAAGCAGCAAAGAAGAATTCTGCAGAGTTAGTTTGGCAAATTTATATTGAAACTAACATATTCTGTGATTCTACATTTAAAGTGGCATGAAAATGGAGCTACAGAGACCACAGCCTGTTCTGTTGACAATATCCACAGAGTTAGCTAGGTTTGCTACCTGCTGAACTGTAACTTCAGAGAGTTTTTGTCATTTAGTCTATTATGAAGAAAGTTTTCAGTTTCCTTTGGGATGGTGTATATATACAATCCCAGCTGATATGTTTTCAGTCTTGAGGAATGCATAGCCTTCTCTGGTAGCTAAAAATACCTTTATGAAACCAGTTGCTTAAATTGTGACGGGATCATAAAACCCTCAAAAGCAAAGAAAATTTACCTTGAAACAGAAGACACCCACATTAACACTTTTTAGGTAAGTGGATACAGCAAGATACCTCTGAATAAAAAAGCAATCTTTTGCATCAAATTTCAAAAGTAAAGTTCCATGCGCTGCATGCTATGACCTAACCTGTGGAATTGCCTCAACAGGATATAACTGTGAAACCTGTGAGTAAAGAAACACTTTTCAGCACAAGTGGAGAAAGCTGAAAACATGAGAATAAATCACTCTTTCAGAGTGAGGAGGCCCAGTCCACTCACTGAAATCCTTCCATCAGGATTTGGACTTGGATGTCTACTGCAGGCTCAAGCCTCAGGTCTCTCCTGGACTCCTCCTCAAGCCCCTTGTTCTTTTTGCACACCTGCATAGCCACTCTTGCAGCAGTCAGGGTGGCAGACCAGTGCTCCTCCTCATTTCTGTCCCAAGACCAGCAGGTCCATCAGGGTGAGAGACCTGCTCCCAGCTGACAACCACTCTGAAGGGGCATAGAAATCAACTGAAATGCCTCCAAGTAGCTCCCATTAAGTTTAACCAGGTTCTCTGACTCCTCTTAATTCTTTCCTAACAAGTACAGACTTCATATATCTCATCAAATTTTCCAAAGGTGAGGAAACAAACACACTTGTTGCAGCTGAAAATTTTGCTTTCTGTTTTCAGATGATGCCAATGTACATCTCAACCCACCTTTTTTTACTACTGGCATTAAAGTCAGGCTCTGCTGCTGCACAGGTCAGAGGAATGTCATTGCACCACCAGCAGCTCTACAAACTAGAGTAAGCAGCAGCAGGCAAAGACTTTGTTTGCCACTACTTAGCCATTGCAGGGGGACACGCTGCAGATGTACAAAACAAGAGGATGGTGCCGTTTGTGTGGGTTCAGCCTGTCAGTACCTGGCAGCACACGACATCCTCTTCATAATGCTCACCAGAAGATGAATGTAGTTGAAAGGTTTTACTGGTAACCCATGAGAGCTAATAAACCCTGCTGAAAGTTCTACATTCAATCTGAGCTTGTCTGCTCTCCAACCAGTCCACCTTCCTACATCTAACCAGGCAGAGGTTCAGGCTGAGAACAAAAGCCTTCCAGTGGGTGCAGGCTTTCATAGCAACAAGAGCAGAAGAAAAAATTATTCTGGCACTTGTAACAAGCGCTGATCCCTTGTTCACAATTCATAAGAATGAATCCACACTGCAACATTCAAATGGCTTGAACTCCATCAAGGTATTTAAGTGCTTAGGGGCATTTTGCCAAGCCTCATACCATCTCTTAGTGGTTTTCCTTAATTTTCACTTGTTAAAATCCAGAAAACAGGTAAAGATTTCCAAAGATAAAAATAGACATCAATTCTTTAGCATGAAATGTGTGCATTAAAAGTGACCGGCTCCATTCAAATCCTCTGGGAATGAGGCATGCCAAGTTTCATCTGGCACTGAATCATGCTCTTCTATTTAGAAAAGTGGTCTCAAGGATTCCTAACCATGGTCTCAGGCACGGGTTTTGACACAAATCCATTTGTACCACATAAATCATGAATTCATTCCTTCAAATACCAAAGTCAATTCTGAAATCTTATGTTTGTAGCGGCTCATCAATATTCATCAGTAGTATCACCTTAAAAAAAAAAAGAGGAAATTTAAAAAATATTATGAGTGAGTTCAATGGGAACAGAACATAAGAGATATATTTTTTTTTTTAAGCTACAAATCTGAAGTGGAAGTGAATGTTAACTGTATGCCTCATACTAAAACTTTATGAAAAATGAAATGTACAAAAGGCTGGATCCTTGCCATGACACCCATTATGGTGAAGTCTGAGACTTTGACCCTTTGTGTTATACTTATTGTGTTTTTGACACATTTAGTCAATTAAAACGGGTGAAGTGTAATTTGTTTTTCTTAAGTTTAATACAGCATGTCAATAGAAGCTAACCAAAATTTATAGTAGGAACACTAAAACTGCCACTTGCACTTAAACAAATGAACACAATTTATCATGGTTGAAATAAAAAGAACATCATGTGCATTTGACTTTATACTTCACATGAGCATGTTGCCAAATATAGGAAAGCATGTTACAGCTGACACTTCCAATGGAAAAGACATTTTACTTCACATTAAATATTGGTGTGAAAAATTTGGACCCTGTCCAATCCTAAGAAGTGTTAACGTTGGCACTTCCACTGTATACTTTTACTGTAAATTGTTGTAACATTTATTTGACATGGAATACCCAAAGGATTGATGAGTAAAGAAAGGAAGACTTTTTATTGTGCCATGTTCCCTTTTTCAGTCATACATACTAAGCCTTTACATCTTCAGAGTTTAAACAAGTCGCCACCTGTACTCAATCGGTGAAAGTTATTTTTCATGCAGCTAGAGTTTGCCTTTTTTATAAACCTATAAAAGCACACATTTTCCATTTTATTGGTCAGCAAAGAAATGGCTGATTTAACCATAAAACTTACAAATGTTGTTTCTTTATGGAGATCTATGTTTTTTTAACCCTTTATAATTCTTTGGAATATAAGGCTCCTTCATTTCATTTGTTGTCAGAGACTGAAAACACAAAACAAACTGCAGTAGTTTTTCTTTTCATTAAAAAAGTTTACTTAACACTACTACCGCTTATATTACTACCCATGGACTACTAAAGATTTAGGAGGAACAAAGTACTGCTGCGTAAAAATTTATCCGCTTCAATTAAGTACCTGCACAAGAATTCTGGGTTCGTATTATGTGAACTATAACTACACTTATCTGCAGTAATGAAGTACTGTAAAATGTTGGAAAAGTGCTGAGGGGCACTTCATATGATTTACTGAACTGATCTCTAGGTTAAGAAAGCATGCCTAAAACAAGGGATTTTTTTTTAATCCATATTTTTCAAATTAAGGAAATTCATAGCATTTTGAATTATAAAATTAAATTTTGGCACCACAAACATGAAAATGATTGGGGTATTTCAGCAACCTTTCTTAAATACCCAATCCAATACCTTGAATTCTGATCTATTAAATGCAGCACTTGGAGCTTTCTGTATTTGAATACAATTAAAAGAATAATGTACACACAAAAATACCGGAAACAGATTTTTTTTCACAGTAGACAAGCAACACAGCTGTCTTATACCAGGTAGAAAACTCAGCAACCACGTGACACAATGAACCAGGAAAATGTAGCCAGCAGAGGACATGAGCTGGTACATAGGGGTACTTCTGCTGGCACCCAGAACATCACATAGTGGCACCTTCAGAACATCTCTAGAGAGGTGGACAGTTTTATTATTTAAATTTTTGAAGCACTGAAGGGAATATTACTCCAGTAAAAGGAAAAAAATATTCCTTCCTTTGCATGTGTTTCTAGCCTACAGTATGAAAACCAAACCTAAGTTTCTGAATCAAAGTCTAAGAGAGGGATTTTGAATAGAGAATCCATGTATTACAAACCACCAAGCACATCTCCCACTTTTTTTATCTCTAAATTGTAAATATAGAATCATAGAATGGTTTGGGTTGGAAGGTGCCTAAAGATCAGTTAGTTCCAAGCCCCTGCCACAAAAGAATAAAAACACAGGAGGGCTGAAAGCATTGGAGTAGAGATGAAGTAGTGTTTTTGGTAGATTTCACATTGCTAACGACAACATCAAGAAAGCATTGTCTGTAAAAGCAAACGCACCCTAATCTTCTCCCAGCCGTATATGATCAAGCCACGATGTTTCAACAGCATGAGTACAGGCAGTGCTGTATACAGTTATTCTACATGTTCTAGAGATCTCAGCAACTGTTCTCATGGCCAATGCAAAGTAGGATGAAAGTTACTGAGACCTACCACACTCTGAAAAAAAATAAATGTGATCCTGCACAAAGACATCTTCTGATTCAGATGAAAATACCAAGAAGATGACAAAAGCTGTCATCCTCAGAGCCATTCATTTGTAAAAACCTGACCACTGTGCTTAGCCATAGGGAAGGCAGAGACATTGTTCCTGTCTCCTACGTCATCCTCAAAAAACCCCACTGGCCATAGGAAGCAATGTGTTTCGGAACAGGTTTCCCAAAGAGGTCGTGCAGGCTCCATTCTTGAAGGTTTTCAAGACCCATATGGATAAATCCAGAGTAACTTTGAGGTCATGGATGACCCTGCTTTCCTCAGAAAATTACGCTACATGCCTCATGATGTACCCTTGCTGTGCTGGTTCAGCCATCATCATTTTATGCTGCCACCGGTTGCCCGATCACACAGGACAACACTGAACTCAGCAACATCCCCTCAGAAGTCTTCTTTCAGACAGTTCTACCACAGGTTCCTGTGGGTCCAGCTCCTCCACTGCCCACTGTGGTGCCAGCATTGCCTGCTGGACACAATGGACAGAGATGGCTCCCTCAGTGGCCCTTCACACAGAAAGGCATCATCTAGAGAGCTCAACAAGGTGCAACCAGCCCCAACAAAAGCCACACCCAACAGGAAACTCTTCCCATTAATCAGCTCCTGGCTGATACAATCCTGGCCTCCCCCATCACCCCAGCCATGATCTCCTGGGTGAGAGTGGAGCCACAAAGACACAGGTGGGCCAGGTTCTGCCTCTGGAACATGAACCCAGTGGGGAAAACAAAACATTCCGCTAGGTTGTGACTCATTCCCGGGTCAACTCCAACTTGGGGCTTACAACTCAGGCCCCAGCACTTCAACCTTACAAAGACTTAGCCAGTAATCATATTATTAAATTCCTTATTTCAGCTGAGATGAGATGACTTCAAAAACATATTTTTAAGCCAAAACAAGAGAGCAAACAGCCAGACTCTTGATTGTTAAAGAAAAATAAATTATAGAAACTTCTTGTCTATGCTGCTTCCAACACACTGGAACTGCAGCTCCCACTAGAAAGCAGGTAAAGATACAGGTGGATATTTGCATGAAAGTTCTCCTATTTGCAACAGGTGTTGGGAAAAGAACAAGTATTATAGGGACTGCCTAGCTTTTTTTCAGGGAAAAAAGCTATCTTTTCCTTTTGTGTGGAAATGTCAAACCTGGACAGAAGAAGGTTGTGTTTGTGTTACTTCAGTTTCTAGCTGGAGTTAATAACAAGTGTGAGGGAGGCACACTCCATTTTAAAGAAGTAGCACTACCTTTCCTCCCATGTCATGCTATCATCTTTAATGGCAACAATAATTCACTTAAGCCAGGAAGACATTTTTTCTGTTTTATTTATAGATCATTAGGAAGGTCTGTCTGCTGCATTAATGCCTGCTAAAATGGCATGCTGCTTCCCAGTTTATGGCTCTATGTCAAAACTGCCTCTGATAGCTAGTTACTCGCTCCACTTTGTGTGTTTTAAACAATCCATTCCTTATCGGATGAACTGTGCTATCACATATCAGTTACTTGACTTCTATAATATCCTCTATAGGTGTCAGGTCTCTGGAGGACTGTACGTCTTCAACTCCCACTGAAAACAAAGGTAGATAGCACCTTACAGATCAGATGTTGTGACTTTCTGAAGAGCTGCTTAAGCTTTTCAGTTAAAATGCTACAGCTGTGCAAAATGTGGGCATTATTTTTAGCCATACATTGCATTTCTCCATGTGCGATAATTCACTGCCATGCAAAATATGTTGCTATGATATGGCTCAAGCGATAATAGCAAGGGCAAATCAGTGCAAGTATGTAAAGAACCAGGGCCAAATGCTTATGGGATACAGTCTAGTTTTGTTACATTGACTCAGAGAATTGAGAATTGGATTTTTGTGCTCTTGGAGACTTTCTTTCTCTGCAATATAAATAATATTACAGAAAGTCATGTAATGTGGCTTATGGCATTTAGTGAATCAAGTTGGCTTAATCAAATTCAGCTTTTTCTATGAGTTTTATTGTATGCTTTCTGGAGGTTCTCCACCCAAAATGGTTGCAGTTGACATAAATAGAGAAGAAAGGTAGAAAGACAGAGAGGTAGAAGAAGAATATTAAAAAGTAATTACAGAATTAACTAAAAGTTATTATCTGTACCAAGTGAAATGAAGAAATTTGTTTGCACAAGTGCATATAAATGGCACAGAGGGGGTTGCCACATATACAGGTTTAGAAGACACTAAATAAATCATTCATCAGTCTGTTTGGAGACCATAATATTTCACTGATTTTGTTAGGTGACATAATGCACCTAAAGCTTTACACAGAAATAGAGACTCTATAAATTAAATCTGACATGTATATCTCTCGCCTCTTATTGGTCATCTGTGATTTACACAAGCCAGTTTGCACAAAAAGTTGTCTTCACTCTAGCTGTAAGACTCAAAGGTCCAGTCTGCCATAGACTTCCCTCAACACAGACTTTCACCATAGGTCTTTAAAAAAAAATTTTTGAAACCAAAATTATAAATATTTGTTATTCTTTGACTGTTTATCTGGCTAAGAGGCTTCAAGTATGCATGGCTTACCTGAGTAGCTGACCTAGTCCCATGCTCCAGTTGTGAGTGTGCTAGACACTGTACAAACAGAACTGATAATTACCTTAATCACTACTGTGTGTCAGGATCAACACATACTACATTTAGAACTGCACTGTTTTGAGTAAGAGATTTGTCATTTATTTGGTTCTCCAGGCAGTAATTCTGGATACCATATATGAAAGATCGTGTGTCATTTTTCCAAAGGTGGAGAACTTTCACCCCTTTGCAAACCAAAATTTTCTTCTTGCTTCTCCTGTATCAGCATCATGAAGGGTAAAGTTTTGTTGTAATTACATGCTGCAGCCTCCTCAGGCTAATACACTGGTAATATGTGATATTTTATAGATTTTGAAAGTTTAGACCTGACATGAAGGGAAAATGCTGAAAAGTACTCCAAAACTATCCTTCAGAATCAACAAAATTAATCAAAGTCCTTACTCCAGGACCTTTCCTGCCCTGCACTCTATGTTCCTGAATACTTTTTTGTTGTTATTGTTCTTAGAGTTAGCTTATGGACCACTTTATTCCTTATATTAAGAAGGCAAGATGAAGCTCTGATGAAAATGTGACACTTGCATTGAATCAGACTAAGGTTGCTCCGCCTGTTAGGCTGCAAGCACTCAGCAAACGGTTTGAGGCTTCTCTTTTCAAGCTAGAGGATAGACTGTTACCTCCCACTTTGGACAGGAATGTTTTGGCTCCATTTTGATGTTATATCTATTAGGTGCAGAGTGATGAGTCTATCTTACTGCTGATTCACACAGGCTGTTCCAGCGGCAACATGTGACTGTGATTCCTCTGTGGCCCAGAGGATATTTTCCATCAGTGGTAACAGATGTTACTAATTCAGAAGGCCAGAAGAAAGAATAAAATTATGTGTACATAATGCATATAAACATTTCAATCATTTTTTTTTTACCATAGGATCAATAAATGCAAGAGTTAAAACAATGAATGCTGCTGCTGTTGATGTTGTTGGAAGACATCTATGGTCAGGAAGAAATTCTACCAAATGAGGACATGCGGTAAGTTAAATTGTTGATGAAAAATAGAAAACAAATTGGCTGTGATCCTGCTTTTCTGAAGGACACAATAGAAATGGGTGCAAATCATCTGAAAGAGTATATGAGATATGTTATGAGGAGATTGTGGTTAATTAAATTATCTTAGTTCTCAGTATACACGTCAGAGGGGAATGGAAGCTTATTCCTGGAAGCCATGCTTTAAATTCAGTTCTAATAATTTGAGATGGGGTCATTTAGTTGCAGCCAATACCTGGCCAAGTTTAGGATCAAAATGAGGGCAAGTGGCTGATATTCAACCCAAGCAAAGTGGTATGTTAGAGAACTTATCTAACAGAAATGGCTGGTAAAAATCTCATCCCATCTCAGTCTTTGCCAGCAGCTCTGTCATTTCATTAATGAGTACACCCCATCTAAATATTTTTGGCTAGGCATTTATTATTGAAAAATATTTTTCTACCATAATCATTGTAATTTATACAATCTATTGGCCCACAAATGCTCAAAGAAAAAGGTACCTGTTCCTTCAGCTCTACTTCCTATCTTTTCCATAATCAATCACTACTATGCAACCTTCTGCACCTGAATTATGTTGTCTTTGTCCTTGATATAAATTATTTGCTAAGAAAACCCTTGATTGGTGTCTTTTTTCTTTTTTTGTTTTGGTTTGTGTTGGGGTTTTTTTGGTACAGCAATGAACTCCATAAAAATAAACTCACATTTGTGTAGATTGAGCAAAGCAAAATAGTGACCTATTTAGACAAAGGGAACCAATCACCTCCAGTCCCTTATATGAGCAGGGCTTTGTAAATTGTTCAGGACAAAGATCATGTCTTATTTGTCAGGTAAACTTTGTCATTATATATACCTATGTTATTTCAAGAAATATGGGTTAAATAAGAAGAAAAGTGGCCATTTGGAACCCAGCCTGAAGCTCTCTGAAGTCAACGAAAATATTTCCATTAGCTCCAGTATGAGCTGGATCAGATTCAAGAGGTCCTGTGAACAATAACATCCATGATAATATACTAAAGACCGCATCATAATGTAATCACTCAAGGGGGCTAATTTAAGATCACACAGGTGACCTAAACTGTTGTATTTCCTCATGCGTCTGAGCACTTGATTTTGCAGCCTTAACATTTTTAACATAGCTGTTTTTTCTGTGGTACTGGCAGTGTCACATTACACTGCAATGCAAATCAGCAGATGTCTAGCTTTTAAATTTTATCTTTTTTTTTTTAACAGGCAACAGCCTTTCCTGCAAGTCACTGTATCTGCAGAGTTACTTTTTGAGCAATAAAAGCATTACAGACCCATGAAGCAAAGCTCTTCAAAGTCAGACATAATTACACTTTCTACGAGATACTTCATGGAATATTTATTTCCACTAATATTGGAATCCAAGTGCATTGTTTATTGACAAAATGAAAGCAATGTCAAATATAGAACTGCACGGGGGAATACACTGGAATTCTGGAAATGTTCAAACTAATTCAACATTTTTGCCATACATGTATTAGGAACAATCCCAAGTGCAAAAACTAATGTCTCTGATGTAAAACTGTCTTCCAAAAGTTTGAAAGTCTGTCATCTTTCTCCATATACTCACTTCATTAAATAGTTTACAGCTTGCAAGGGGATCACAATGTTGGAGTAACAAAATGACTGTCCTGTCACATTCAGACAATAAAACAACCAGATTGTTATATGAATGTTTTCTCAGAGACTGTTGCTGCAACACGTAATAAATACAAATATTGAAACACCTGCATGATAAACATAATACTTTTAACAGATGTTAATCCCCTCTGAATGTGACCAGTGGATTTAGATCACATAAATGCTACTTGCCCCCTTCAGGTCTCCCTGGAAAATTACCAATCACATGATTGCTTTTTGACCAACTGCCGAAATCTATATGCATAGTTACTCTTTCAGCCCTTTTACTACAAACATTTTAAAAACAATCCATAAATAGAGCATTATGTATGTATGACACTGAAGCTCATCTACAAGTAAGCTTACTTGTCTGCTGTCAGCATGAATTGGTGATATCATTTTCAGAAAAGAGCGTTCCAAGTAGAAAAAAAAAAAAATTATCAAAATCAATACCCATATGCAGCTTCTGTTGACTTCATCCAATGGAGGTTCAGCATCTTTGAAAATTAGCTATTAATCCTATCAAAACACCTCCGAGGTTTTGATACCTCTAGAGGAGAAGCACACACTTAAAACTCATTGGCCAAACCTTAAGCACCTGCTTGTGCATTCTGTTGGAAAAGAGCCTGTATTTATTTTTCTTTTCATTTCCAGACTATTTATTTGAATATCTTTTGGTGTAACTTAAGTTTATACAAAGAGTTCTGCACCCATACGGCTGTATCAGTGTATTACCAAAGATGACAGTATATGTTTCTACTGTAGTGAGTGGCTTTACTCAGTGTTAGGCTATCCAATCAGTAGGGTCTGACCTACTGACATAACTGAAAATAAGAAATATTGATAGCAGAAAATAACTGACAAATTATTATTCATAGAAACAGAATGTCAAGAAAAACCTGTAGACTTGATTTGATGCCTCCAATCAATAGCCGCATTAATTCAGAGAAAGTCATACAAAGACAAACAGAGCCAGAACAGAGATCGGTGCAACAGAAAAATAACAATTCGTCATGGAAAGTCAAAAATTTGCTTTCAAAGTTGACAGGTAAACAAAGGGCATTTAATAATACAATTAGTATAAAAATTAACAGCAATTTCTTCCATCGCCATGCACCACCTAGGGACACCTAAGTTGACAAAAATGCGGAATGAACATAGTATTTCAAAACATAGAAAAGTTCAACTGGTGAAGAGTTTCCCCAGAGCAATGTGTGGATATAGATCAGGAGAAACAGATGCAGCTGACTAGGAGTTAACAGAAGTGTTTGACAAACTACTTCAGTGAATCTCCAGAGTTTCTCTTGGTGACAAAGGAAGACAAATTTATATCTTAGATGCATGTTGGAAAAGAAAAACCACTATTATCAAAAATCAAGACTCAATTTATTCAGCTTCAGTTGTATTCTTGATGAAATAATTACAGAATAAATTGTGGATGGACATAACAATTAAAAAAAAATCACCAAGATGTATTGCTCGCAATATGACCAGCTATAGGGAGATAGCTGTTGAGTGCTCTGAGACAGAGATGGACCAAGGAAAGTTTCCAAAATTTCACAATTCAGACATGAGTAAGTGGATTTACTTGCTTAAAAGCAAAGAGGGGGGTTTTCTCACTACATCTAGTTAATTCTGCAATTAACTGCCAAAAGATGAGGACACAACACATAGTAAAAACTTTTCTATTGACTATGAGGAGAAAAAGCTGATACTTCCACTTTTTTAATATCATTAGCTCATCATAATTAAAACAGGAAAATATGATATTGCATAAAAATTGTTCCAGCTGAGCCAGTGTGGTCAAAAGAGTAAACACACTGTTTAGATGGATTCATAATAGTTTGATGAGAACATAGGCTTTTCTAAGATAACGTTTATGGTATTCAGTAACTCTAACAACCTGTGCAGCAGTGTTCCCCACATTTTTAAAAGCTATTGTAGAGTAAGAGTTAACTGTTCATTAACAGTTCTAAGTATTACTGTCTGCAGGAAAACCCTCGTGAAGAGGAACTGGCAAGATTCCTTATGGCATTAGAAGATAGTAAAAAGATGCTGATAAAAACATCAATAAGATTTACTAAAAAGACCTTTTGGATTTGTCTCCTATGAGATAATAAAAGAAGGTTCAATGAAAACAGAAAGTAACAAATGCAAAACGGGGGAAGGGATTACTTTTCCATTCGCCCTATGCTTAGGCTGAAGAGTGATTCTAAGCTACAGAAAGATGCAAAAATCATTTAGTCTCTTCTATGGTCAACAAGAGTTTCAAGAACTGTTGTGTATAAAGACCACTGTTTTTTCAAAGAAATGTTGCATTTATTCCTTTCTTCTTTAGTTTAATCTTAATTTTTAAAACTAAAGTTCTAGGCTCAGAGCATGGAAAATAAACCTGCTTTGATGTCGCTTGTTCTAACCACTTTAAGAAGTTCATCAGATGCAGTAGTTGTTTTCTCTGGCTTCAAAACTAGTTTTTGAGCTGCTATAGCTACAGCAGGCATTTTCACACTTCTGTGTGCCATCAAAAGACTAGTGCCTCAGCCCCTGACTTGCTTCACTGCTGTTACCAAAATTTGGCCAGGATTATCTCTTCTATTCATTATAATGCCACATAGTTTACCTTTGAAATTCTGAGCATGTTCCAATTTATAGCTACATGGAAAGTTTTCTATACATTAATAGAAAAGTAACTCATAGCAGTTTTCTCACAACACCACCCATATATAAAGTATTTGCTCTATTTTCTCCCCCTGTCAGATTCTCATTAGACATGATGAGCCCATGTTTCAGCCTGATCTGAGATTCTAGCATCCCTTGTGAGGCAACAAGGCTTTGGCATCAAAGTCAGATGTGATAGAGGAGACTTGTCAGTGCCATGCTGCAGTTTGTCCTTGCAGGGAGAGGCAGGGATGGCCACAGCCATGGTTTTGAGGGCTTTCAAAACCGGCCCCTATGTGTGGGACATCCCCAGCTCCAACAGAGCTCATCAGAGGAAGCAGAATGCAGAGCACTTGAAAATTTCAGAGCCCTAAAAAATGCTGCTGTAAAGGTGTCCTGAGTTTGTGTTTTGAAAATAATGTCACTTTGTTTTACACGCAGACTTACTGTAGCTTCTGTTGCTGTAAATGGTGCCACCAGTGGGTTAGGGATCTGTCCTTAGGGCTGCACATGTCCCTGGGGTGCCTGGGCACACATGGGCTAGCCAAGCTCATCTACTTACTCTTCTCCACCTATTAAGTGCTAAAATACTTACCTCATGAGACTGTAAGTGACTATCATAAGCCACCCAAAAGTGATCAAAACTCCCCTTGCCCTCAGTGGTGGATTACACACTGCTTAGGCCCTTTTTTACTCATTTGTAGAAGCTCATGCATAACTGGCCCTTGTGGCTCCTGCTTGCCCAAGCCACTGAGGTTGCTCTGAGCTTCATTAACCTGTTGCATTTTAAAACTAAAACCCTTAAGCCTTCCCGGTGCAGCTCCTCACACCTGGCACAAGTTCCTTGTAAAAGTCTCCAGCTACAGCATTATCAATCTTCACAACGGCGATTTAAAACTTTTCACCTCTCTGAATACAGGTGCACTGATACCAGTGTGGGTCACGCTAGCCAGCATTGTTTGCCTGGACTCTTCTGGCTACAAACATCTGTATTTATCTGTTTTCTCTCATCTCATGCACAAGAGTTAAGGCTTTCAGGTGATGGCTTTGTTCTGTGTTTGAAGACGGCAAAAGTGCCAGGTGATACTGCCGAGCAGTAATGCTCCTAGACTATACGGGTTGGGTAAACTATGATTAAGATTATGGGTAACAACAAGCAAATAGTCTTAACATGTTAAAAACAACCTTAATTATTTTCATTCTTAAGCCCTGTTTTCACATTATATTTATGCACTAAGGTTTCAGCTGAACTTATGTTATTTAGGTATTTCTAAAAAGTCTACACTTAATGGGTTCAAATGACTAAGTTGAAAATGAAATTTCAGTAATTAAAGTGCATGTAAGGAGAGGTGTTTCATTTAGGGTTTTGTTTGTTTGCTTTCATCTAAAGGCCTCCACTGTTTTCATATCTATTCTATAAACAGGATAATATAAAATCATCTGGTTACAGAAGAAATGAAAAGTTGAATGATTCTTTATATTTATATGGCCTTAAAACATGCTGCAGAATTGTATTTATTACTCAGGGAAAAAAAAAAAAAAAAAACAAAACAGTAAAACATCTTATTTCGTAGACTATTATATGGTATTACAAAAATATGCCTTCCAGTGGAATCCTTTGGCCTGCATATGTACAACACTATAAATCTTGCTAAATATTTGTTTCAGAAATTATCCAGAAGGATGAACAGATTGATTTTCCAGACCTAAATCATTTCAACACCAAATAGTACTCTGGAGAAAACTGTGTTTCTCTTCTTGTTTGCAGACACATTAAGATCACACACCGAGCTGCAGCATTTCAGTTTTCTGGTTCTTTTGCTGGTTTGATAGGGACAAGATGGAAAAGACACAGCTTTGAGAGACTACCTAAATAAAAGCAAATTTAAGGAACTAATGAATCCATTTCCTTAATTCTGAACTTAGTGACAGACTTTTTAACCTGTGGGTTTGCATGAATTTGAAAACCTGAAGAAGGACAAAACCGAAGGGAATCTAGGAGTTTTTCATGAAATAAAATAAAATGGTTTGCAAAGGTTTTGGGTTTTCTACAAAATAAAACATTTTCCTACATTTTTGCAAAAAGTCAGAAAAACCTTTATTTTTCTCATAAACTTGTCAAACTGTCAGGTCACCATTTTGCAAAGGAAAATTTTTCAGCTATACAAGTTTTGACTTGTAAATTGTTTATTATTTAATACCTCTACTTAATCGTGTTCTGATTAATTTCCCAAAAGCATTTTCTGCTCTTTTCTGAACTCACAGTTTCAATAGTTTCTATAGCTGTGATTTTTTAAATGCTATAATATGTATTATTTCAACTAAAAATAGTATTTTTTCCAAATGCACTGGAAGGATATCCCATGTGGCATACCTTCCTATTAAAGACAATACATACTTGCAACTTAGGCACTTAATACTGTGCCTTTAATTCACTGGTAGAAGCTTGGTGCCATACTTTTCCCGTTTGTACTGCAGGCTCCCGCCCAAAGCCGCTGCTTGCCAAAGACGATATTCAAAGATCTTTAACAGCAGAAAGAAAAAAACCTACATTACATCAGAGCTCATTAAAAACTGAAAAGGAGTGGTTTTTCTCACTTCTGTCATTCATAACATGCATCAAATACAATTATATATGTGTGCACTCATCAGTAACACTTTGCAACTGTAGTTTTACCAGACTTCTAAGTCCTAGAAGTACTGATTCAGTTTAGGCTGGTTTTATGTAGGTTGATCAACTTTAGCAAATTTATTTTTTAAGCATGGGAGCCTGATTCTGCTCCATCTCTGCAAAGATGAGGAGTTATCTCCAGTATTGTACAGCTGTTACGAGACCAGACTTAGACCTGTTATCATGTTGACTATATTGAAATCTCCTGAAAAGCTAAATTAAAAGTTAGAGCTCAATATACATTTTCTAGAGATTTACATCCCTTTAATGCAGACATCCATCTAGAATGCTATGTAAAGGACAGAAAGGCCTGTTTATATATGTTAATATTTAGTACAATGGAAATTTAGTGTGAAACATCTTTGTGGAAGAAAAAGAAACATCAGTTCAGCTGGCAAGCCACTTCTTTGTCTACAAAAGGTTTTGGGGTTTGGTTGTTTTGGTTTTTTTTCTGACAGGATCAGGTTAAGACAGTAACAGTAATAAATGCCTCAAGAGAAATCTCTTTGCAAGTGCAGTATAGAAATGTGGAATCTAAAGAAAAGGAGAAAGAAATTTCCAAACACAGTCACATCCTCTATCATTTACACTCTAAGCCTCTTTAGATGATAAATAAACAAATAAACCACTTGCATTTAATGCCTACTTCTGAAAAAGAACTGTGTCATTTAGAAAGACCCTAAAAGCCATGTGGAAATGTAGAGTTTATGCATCTTTTTAATAAATAAATAAATAAATAAAAAGCTCAACACCTATTTGTCAAAACTCTCATTTCCTATTAAGTAAATGAAATTGAATTGTTGGTGTTATAGTGGTTTAGTGGGTTTCTCCTCTTCTAAATGAACACAACCTGCTGGATCCAGCAAATTCATTAAAAACGTGCTTTTACAAGGTAGAGGGCTTTAGGAGCTGCACAAACCCATCAGACTTTATGAGTTTTCAGACCAGTTTCATTCACAGGGTGCGAGTGAATATCTCCCAGTTCCCAGAGAGCCTCCCTTCACAAATAAAAAGAACAGAGATAGTTGAGAGACATGCAAGGTAAGCATAAAATATAATTAAAACATACTTGCATTCTCAGTCTATTGCAGTTGTTAATCTTACTGATTAGCAGTTCTTCCATCTCTGAATCCTCACAGAGATCTACTCAGAGGGAGTCTAAGCCTAAAAACACTTCAGGATGATTTCAAGGATGCCAATAAGCAAATATTCAGATGAAATTCCACATAGGCTGAAGACCAACAAAACTACAGTATGAAGTGATAAAACATGTATCTACTTCAAACCTATTAAATTAATGGGATCATTTACATGTATGTTAAGTGCATACTGTACACACTCACTGGATCAACACTGGCATTCTTTTTACATGCAGAAGGTTCAAAAACCAAGACAAGCAAAGTAGGTTGCTCAGCACAGGTTTCCTGCACCTGATATCTGCAAGATACACTTTGTGGCCAGAAAGTGAAAATAAAAACCAGGTAAATTCTGTGTTACTGCACTAATATCTGACAGTTGACCATAATTTTCCACTTACATGCCAGTTCACATAAGTGTTAAATATCAGTCCTGCTGGTGTTTTATGAACTTTACTCATAATGATTACAGATGGTACTAAAACCAAGACTATTGTTTGGTTCTTTATACTCCTTTTCTTGTGCATGTGGGTTATACAACTGTAGGAAAAGCATGCCAAGGTAAAAAACTCTTGGCCAAAAAAATGTAGAAAACAGGTGCTTGAATATTCAAATAAATACAGGATGACTGTGCAGTACAAGATGCTCCTGAATTCTCATGTTCCCCTCCCCCCATTTCCGTCTGACATTTCTATAATATACAAGTTTGTTGTCCCACATCAAGTTTTTCTATGTGTGGCAGCCCTCCAGCCAGTGTCAGGAAAGCTATCAGTGAATATCTGCCAAAAATGCCCATATGATATGCTGGTGGCCTTGACAGCTGTTAACTCCTTTCACATGCTTCCCTCATCACCCCAAGCTGAAGTGTCCGAGGCTCTTTCGTTTCTCTTTATGAAGACCTGGAACAAGTTGTTCCCTTCTCCTCAGGATGAGTGTCCCCCAACCTCTGCAGTAATGCATCTGATCTAGGAAAAGTGCCTCAGCTCCCGCTAAGCATTGTGAAGGGTTGGGCCAAGGAGAGAATTTCCCCCTCCATATCCTTATTTGTTATTTCAAATATTCACTTGCCAAATTCTAAAGCTGTTTATACGCTTCTTTATGTACCAGCCCTCAAGGGCAATCACAGCACATGTCTAGAAAATGCAGTTATATGAGAAATCTCATATGTGGGAGTTTGGCTGGTAGCTGGGATTACATGCTGTTTTGACATGTTCTGTTTGGGGGAACTAGACTCACTCTGAAGGGTTTTGTGCTAGTTCAGCTTCCCCAGATGTCATGTCCCACCACACTTTGCTATCCAAGGCTGCCACTTGCACTTTTCATGCAGCAATCTTCTGTTCACACAGGGATTTTTTTCCCCTGATCCACTCCCAGCCAGGAGACTGGGACACCTCTCCGATGGCTTTGCCATCCTCGCTTTCCTGGGATGGGTGCAGCTCAAGCACACACTGAAGAATCTCTGTGTGGTTTCAAGGAATTTCATCCCATGTCTTCTTTCAAAGACTCATTTCACACTGCAAGAATGTTTAAGATTTCGGGAATATTTTAGTGGTTACTAAAATCAAAACCTTACAGATAAGAGAAAGCAGATAGCCACCGATTGAGTTAAATGCCAAACACACAGAAAATGTCCACCCAGGCATTTCTGGGTACGTGGATTTATGCCTTCATACACACCTACCAAGGAATGTTTTGCATTCCCAGTTTCTGAAAACCATGCCCAGCTATTTGTTTGCACATACATGGTCATGGATCTCCTCACAGCATAAACATTTGTATTTGCAAGATGGCCCTTGGACAGTAAAAATTTTTACAATTCATGTCTTCTCTGTCCTAAGCTATTTAAGTTTTAAGAGTTCATGACTCTAATTTCATAATTTTTAATTCCTGTATGAATGATTTTACCATTGTAGCAAATGTTTCCAATATTTTTTCAAACACAAAACCACTAAGCAATCTTTGTATTTACTATGCTTTTCTTTAATACATAAATCAAAAGACAGTAACAAGCCTAATGTCAAAGAAAATTTTTGACACTTCATACATTAAATAAAAGCAGCTGATAAACAGTTTAGATGAAATTATAGCTTGAAATGTAGTTCCCAAGAGGACTGTGGTTCATAAATTGTTTTTATACTGCCTCTGTCATTGTTGATTTGAGATTTGCACAAGACACCCACAGTCATTACCAGTGCTACCATTACTTACCCTGCTTTTGCTCTGACTGATATTTAGACACATGGAGACTACCAACCATCTATTTCTGTGAAAAATGTGTTGTTTGGTTGTCATCACATGTGTAGCATGTTGCCTTCTATTTGAAAGCTTGACACATAATAAAAAAATTGGAAGAAAATCAGCCTTCAGGTTTTGACCATGCCTGAATCCCAGAAGCTTCTGTAGTATTCAAGGGGAGGATGTTTTCAAATTGGTACAAAAGACATTTAGTATTTGATTGGTAATTGACCTAGTCTTACTGACTCACAAAGGTGAACCATTTCAAGCCCATCTGTTCTTTATTGCATCATAGCTTTCAAATATCTTTGAAAGACATACTTTCTTTTACTTTTCACACTTAATCTTTTACTATAGCTAAATGTGACACACAAATCACTGCTTCAAAGATTCTGCTCTGTTTATTGCCAGAATATTTATATTTACTTGAAAATTAGTATGCCAGTGTTCACCTTAATTATGGGAATTGGGGAATAGTTTATGCAGTACTAACCATTATGATCTACAGCAAGGTTAAGAACAAGAACTTCATTTCTTACTCCGTTCTGGTGGAAGAAAGTGTTTTTCAAAATACTTGAGATTATGTAGTATTGCACCTTTCACATTAAGGTCTTGGTCCTTCAAAATTGCATTCTCCATGAAAACATTTTCCCCTCATAGGAACAGAAAGGTTCATTAAGCTGTGTTCTCCATTATTTCACAAATGAATACCTCAAAATAGAGTTAAAAGAGAGCTAAGGGTTAATTCAAGCATTCCCCATAGAAATGTTCTAATAACAATGAATTACAAATAAAACATCCATGGACAAATCTAAAAAAATGATAAATTTATTAAGTGTACCACTTGGGTTCTTTACAGGTCAAGGAACCCTCTCTGTACAAAGCAAAAGTGGTAAGCTTCTCAAAGTGCCCTTAATCATTATGCTAACTATGTGACAGCACATTTGCTGAAAGCTATACAAATGGAGCATTGTACCTGAATAGCAACTATATGCTTTCAGCACAAACAAAACTAATAGATTTTAAGAGGGACTTTATGCCTTCACCAGCAACTAGTCTTTAAAGTGTATACATCCTTAGCACAAATCCTCGTGATGAAGTATGTGCAAGCCAAGCTCTTAGAAAAAGCATATATGAAAGAGAGTCTACATACCTCAGCATATTTTGTATTCGCTGTGCTTTCAGTTCACTCTCCTAACACCTCTCTACAGAGATTTCACAGCAATACACATTCATTTGGAGAAACTAGTGGTTCTATCCAAAACAAACCATAAATATATCCCCACTCCTCTGGCATGACATTTGTTGCCATTGTTTTGTAGGGAATGGTATTGCTAGCTGATAGCACCATTTTTTTTCCCATCAAACAGTTTGTACTAGTAGGTGCCACTGACACTGCAGAAAAACCATAGAAGCTGGCCAGCAGCTAGCAGGCTAGATTTGTAAAGTGAGTCTTGGGCATGGTGTGCATACTATGCTGTGGAGCCAAACTGAGAAGCACAAACACCTATTGCGCTCATACAAATAACGAAATTGTGTGAGGGAGATTCACACCAATAAATCGGGTACATAAGCATAACACATGCAATTATCTTAGAAAAAATTAACCAGAAATAGAAAACACCTAGCCTGTACTGGAAAGGCTGCTGCTTTAATTCCAATGCTGTTAAAGCATATAATTCACTCCCCTGAAACCACAGGCTTTTTCTTATTTTCTTTCTTTTTACTTTCCCTTTTTTTTTTTTTTTTTNNNNTTTTTTTTTTTTTTGAGGGGGTGGGTGTAAAACTCATCATCTGGTGAAGGGTTTATCCTTTTATGGTATTAGGAGTTGAGCTCACCTTTGGGCTGTGTCCAAAGAAAAAATCTCCAGAGAACAAACATATTCCTGGAGGGTCATTAAACTTGCACTAGGCATCAGCATTGATAGCATGTTGATCTAGCTTCTGTCCTCTCTACTACCCTCATTAAAGTGACTAACAATCTTTCCTTCATCAGTTCACACTGCTTTTTACTGAAACCCTTGCTACCTTCAGCATATGGGATCAAACTCTTCTTCTTAAACTTTTGAGCTTCTCAAAGCTTCCTTTGCTTTTCTCCCACATGGCCAAGTAACTCTTCTCTTTCCTTCCTCCTCTTTTCTTTCTTTCTGCAAAAAGAGAAATCCACTGAGATTCAGAGCATATCCAGACCAATATTGTCTTCAGTGCTCAGGACAGGAATCAGGAGAATTTTAGCTGCCTCAGATCTAAGCCAGAGATTCAGAAATCCTGCTCTTGAGCACAGTTTAACTCTGGATGCTCCTAAATTCAGCCAGCACTAAGCCTCCTGTAGACCAGAGTTTCTCCTCAGATGTGTGTTTCCTACTTGAATGCACCCTAACTTGAGCTAATAGAGGCTATTTGCCCTCTACCTGGCCTTCTGGATGAAGCAATCAGTGAGGGCTACTTGAGAACCAGGCATCAGCCTTTCCCCACTCCATAAGCCATCAGCACATGTACAGAAGGGTAAGACACATCTGAATGAGACCAACAGCTCTCAGCAACTCTGCTCCTTCCCTGTCCTGCCTTGAACTTTCAGGTTTGGTAACGCTTCTGGACTGTGCTGTTCTCTCCTGATCCCTGCATGCTTGCAGTACTGACAAGGTCAATCCCCAGTCTGACAAAGACATGAAGATATCCTGGAGGGAGCAGAGATGAGTCTGCATACACCCAAAAAGAATGAAGGTGGCCAGGCTGCTGGAGAGGCAATAGGAACTGATCATTGACAGGACTGGTACCTGGCAACAAGATTAGCATGGGTGACAGGGGACACACCTGCCTTGCTTCTGGAGATTAAATATGCACAAAAGTAAACATGTTTTATCTCTATATTGTCCTCTATGCTTTGTCACTTTTCTTGATTATTGCATTACATTCCTAGTTATTTGGCATCCCAGTTGTTCTTTGTCCTATATGGTTTCCTCAGTCAAACCGTGGCCCAAAACTCAGTTCCAATCCCTCCATCTTTCCTCATGACTACCTAAAACTTTCTCCAAACATCCTGACCTTATCTCCCTTCACTCTATACAGTCCCTCACAGTGAAAATTATAATGGTTACCCTGCCTGGTAATCAGCTTTTCTAAGTTTTCCAGACAGGGGCATCTGTACGGTGTTTTCCAAGTTAGGTTTCTGGCATCAGGCAAAGTATGCAGAGCATAACCCCACACTGGGATGAAGCTGAACCCCTGCATTTGACAGCATCCTGCCATGGCTTAGAGCACAGTTTCTTGACAACAGAAAAGAGGCCTGCTATCAGCCCACCTCAGCTCTTGACTTAAAAGATTAAGGTCCAGTTGTTAAGATTCATTCTCAGTAAAAAAGTATTAGCCACAGAAGAGGTATTCTAAATTGTTTTCTTTTGATGTCAGTTAATGATTTAATTTTTTCAGGGGCTTATAAGAAATGGATTGCTTATTCTGGAACAGGTATATAAAGTGACTTGCCTGTATCTGGAACACACAGAAAGAAAAGACTTTTCACGTAGTCGAAGCACAAACACATCTGACCTACATTTAGTGCGTTTCTTGCCTTTTCTTCCTGTGCAAGGCTTAGTGTGGCATTATCTAGTTTTATTTTTAAGATTTTTTGGTTTTGTTTTTAGAAAAGCAACTGAGGAATGTAGACATATTCACAACTAAAACAACCTTTTTTTATTCCTGACTACTTTAACCATGTTCTCTGAGAACAGTCCCTTGAGCCAAGATTTATAGTCAATCGCCAAAAAAAGTGGGGGGTCCATTACCTTCCTCTTTTAATTGTAGGACAGGGGCCTTTAACTTTCCATGAGGCTTTAGGAGTAATTTCTTCTGGGCAGAATTTCCTTGAACCTGGTAATCAAGACCACAGGATACATGTTAATTGTCTTTGACATGCAGAATTATCTGCATTTACCCAAGTTAATAGCATCACCCCAGACACCCTGGTTTTTAAACACATGGTTTAAAATCAACTATAAATTCAATTACTATTCAAATAATGCAAAGATTGACAAACCCTAGAAAAGTTGAAAGAAATTAAGAAAAATATGCAACTTTGTCCTTAATGCACCCTGTTTGAATCTGTTCCCTACAAGACTAACACAGCTTGGGAAATCACTCCTGTTTGTAGTTGCTGTTCTACTAAGGCACAATTGCATTGATTAAACATCACATTGCAGTCTTAATTTTGAATGCATTTGCTTCTCTGTGCTAAAATCAATAATCTTAATGATATGTACAACATTTTCCTTTCCCTCAACATGTTTTTTTTCTCAGTGTTTAGCTGTAAAAAATGTTAGAAAGAAAAAAAAAAGAAAGGAAGCGCCTTGTGGAAAATTAGGGCTAGAAATGACTGGGTATAGTCATTCTGAATCAAAGCATCTGTAAACATTTTTAGAGCTTTAAGAATTTTTTAAGTGTTTGTATGACTTCTACTTTGAAAGAATATCATAGCTGGTAAATGTTAACTAGATATGAGTAAGCAATAGGTAAAACAATTTTACACAGTTTCATTTAATTTTCTCATTATAATTTATCCTCAAAACAAGACAAGATTGATAAACAATATTCATTGCTCATTTTCATTACCCATTACTTAGCAGGTTTTCCACATCTAGTATTTAAAAGACAAAACTCTAAGCTACTGTGGTTGGACATCAATCATATTTTCGTGACCAAACCATATAATTTGATACGAATAATATCTTTTCATTTCTAATTTATTCTGTTTGCTAAAGATGCCTATTTGTCTTTGCTCTGTCTCCTCGTTCTTACTCAACTCTTCAGTTTTGTCTTATACTATTCTTGTCGTGTGCAGGCACAAATATTCCATTTTTAATACTACAATGAGGTTTCACATAGTAGCATTACCATGTCTGATTTATTAAGTAGTAATAATATGCCCTGATAAGGTGATAAAAAAATTCACAATTAGTTTATTCTGACATAGTTTTGACATTCAGATCCAAAATGTTGTGAATGTTCAATAATTCTCACTTAAAAAGCTGTCTGGCAGCAAATATTCTTTGTTAGAACGTCCACTGGAAAATGATAGCTCAATGTGGAGACTGTATAACGGGTCCGAGTATCTCTATAGCCACAGCTTCCATCCGTAGTTAACGGAAGGATAACGAACAGGTTCAATATTTATTCATGTAAATGTCAAAGCCAGTAATAATGGAAAAAAGCATGGCAATAACAGTTACATCTTACTAATAATTACAATGCTGCACTGCCCTACCCAGTCTCTTTTCCCCTGCTTTAAATCAACTGGATGGAGGACAGTACACCTTGCTGTTACTCTGTGCCTACCACACTATCATTTTACCGTGAATGGTGGCAGCTGAAATCCTAATGAATGGATATCAAATGCATATTGAAGATGACAGTATGAAGATGACAGTATGAAGATGACAGAACAGTGTGAAGCTGAAGATAACAGGATAGTGAATTCAAGAAAAAAGAAAGGTTTGGAAGTGAGATAATATTTCAGAGATTATTTTTTTAATCACCAAATGCTGTTTATTACCAAAAACAAATTGATTGTAAGGTAAGAATGTGAGTGGTTTCAGAATAAAACCTGGAGTGTAAATAGGAATGGATGTAAATGCCTCCTAAACTACATCAGGCTCTGCTGAGGTCCTGCCCTTGGGATAATCAGCCTCACCAGGAGCTGACTTCTCTGGACACCGCTAAGCCTTGGTAAGGATGAATGCCTTGTCCTTCCATATAAACTTTCCAACTGTAACTGAGCCCTATGCTCCAATCCTTCCTCATTCATATTAAAAGTAGACAGACTACCCTGACATGCCTGCCACAGCTTTTAGTAGAACTGGCTGGGAAAGCTGGTGACGTTACCCACCTGAGAACAGAAGAGGTAAGGGGGGAAAGAATGGACTAAAACACTTTGCCCTCCGTCTCCTTAACCCCTTTTTTTTCTTCCTCTCTCATGACGAAGTTTCTTGACCTGACAGGTCCTCGCTTCAGTGCCTTCAGATGTCTCTAAACTTTCCTTTGAAGCTGTGAAAATCATGCCATGAATCACAGCAGCAATGAGACACAAGTGCAGACAGACAGAACAAGAAGTCAGGCTGCCAGTCCTGTGCAACAAAAGGCTTTCCCAGGTCAAAGAGGTGGGCATGCTTTTCAGCAGGTAAAACTAATGATGAAACTTTCAATTAAAAACAGAACTCACCCTCTGGATCACAGTGCTTAGAGCAGTAATCATCTTTCACAGTACCAGCCCTTCCACCTTCAAGACCTAGCCTTTCGTGCCTAAAGTGATCCCAGCAGATGGTGATACTGTCTTCACCTACTGCCAGAAGCCCAGACATTATTGCTTTTTGTTTGGTCAGCTTCCTATTCAGCCATAATCCTGGGGTTTTACCCTTCTGTAGATTTGGTAGATGCAAATAAGAAGTTATTTTTTAAATGGTCCCAGATCCATCTGCATCTTGCATCTTTTGTTATTTCGGCACACAGCCTTGAAAGGTATGGGTAAGGGGGCTCTACCTGTTTGTTTTTATGTGCAGTAGTGCGTGACTTTGCACTGTGGTGACTGTAGTTATAAATTGAGGAATGAGTCTTGAAGACAGTAGAAGTGTTTTAGAGGCACAGTAAGTAGCGCCAGGGGACATTTTCAGAAAAGACTTCTACAAGTAAAGTAAAGTTGGGAGAAAACACTTCAAACTGTAACTTCCACTATCAATTAGTTCTCTTCATGTGTATCATCAAAGCTCACGGATAAAGCAATTGGAATAAAAACAAGCAATGTTTACATTTTACCAGTGCTTTATATTCAATTAAGTATCTTTGCTGCTATTTACATAGTTGAATGGCACTACATTTACACCATGCAATTTTGTGTTATTTCTATGTAAATATTTCTTTAAAGCCAGATGTAAGTTCAAATTAGTTGTGAAAGAAACACTAAAATAAAATAAACTTCCATTTGGGGGTGATCACAGATTACTCTGAAACCAAAGAGCAAGCTTGTTAAAATACAAAGTGAAAAGCAAACAATAGTAAAACAAGCTGAATAAATGATTAAAAATAACACACAAGGATGTCTTTAAATAGATTTACCTTATTGCAATAGATTCTGAGGATTACAGGTAAATTAAAATTCAATGGGAGTTTTAATTTAAGCAGCATGAAGTGACACAGTAGTTGAAAATAAAAGCTTGTTGCACATACCTACAAGGTCTGAAATTCCTGTAGTACAACTGAAAGCAGGCTTTACCCTTTCTTCCTTTAATTCTAGTTAAATCATAAATGGTCATTTCATTCTTCCATCCTGTTTCCTACTTGAAATCCACTGCCAAAGCACACACTCCCTCAGAACCATGCCAAATTCTACATCATTTAAAAGTGAACTTTAAGAGAAAGAATTGAAAAGCATGATCTCAAAACAACTAGCTCATAACCTCCCTTCACTCTTGTTTGCCTGACGTCATGCTTCTCTCTGAACCGCAATCTTGTACCTAATTCAGACTGAAAAATCCTCAGTGGTAACCATGGTTGTATTCCTTCCTTTTTTTCCATTCCACGGATGATGTTATGTACAAATAATTAACCAGGTCTTTAAAACTGTACATTTCCAAGTTCTGCATAAGTCTTGGGGAACTGTAGGTGTTGAGTAACAAAATCTTCACCAGTTTGAGCATTTTAGGGGGTATGTTTTCAAACCACTTTATCTGGAAGATTTCATTAATCACATAGTAGCTGGATGTTCATTTCCATGTGTCCCTGACATTCAGATTTCTAATAATCATGTAATGGTATCCACAGAATAGTTATCAATGCTTTGTTTTTCAAACAGAAATGGAGTTCCGGAGACATCTGTGCACAGACTGATTCTTGTCAATGCCTTCATGAATGATTCCAATGATAAACTACAGAAAATGCATAAATTTCATATATTAATTTTATACATAAAAGATTACATCAGGCTAGCAAGAGCTCCATGTAGGTGGAAGAGAAAGACTGGAATTCAAAATTATCTTGATAGAATGGAGAAGTCATTGGGAAAAAAATTATTAGACAGTTATTACATTTTCTAGAATGGAAAGATCTCAGCTTGGAATAATTTTTTAGGGAATAATTTTCTAGGGAAAAATTTACTGGCTATTGTGGAGCACAGGCTGAACATAAACCATTAACTTCAAGTTACCATTAAAAAAACAAACAGCTATTAGGAGATATTAACAGACATACAGGCTATAACATAAGCGAGGTAAACCTTCAATTCCGGGAGAGGTCTAGGTGCTCTACTGTGTCCAGTCTTAGCCACACAATTTCAAGAAAGATACAGCAAAATTAAAGAGCCAGCAAAACACATTAGACATTTAAGAAGTGTAATATGAAAAAAATAAAATAGTTTCCTCGTGTAGAGGAAAGAGTGCTAAAGGGGAACATGCTAATCAAATATGTAGAAGTCAGCTATAAAGAAAAGGATAAACTACTTTCCATGTTGATGGTAACTAGAAGATACAAGCTTCAGTAGCAGCAGCAGAAGACTTAGTGAAGATTCAGGAACAATTTTTGTCAGTAAGAAAGAAATACTGAAATCAATCACCTGGAGAAGAAAGGAATCTTCTCTGGAAATCTGTAAAAATACAAAACTCTGCCAGGTATGCTGGTGACAGATGATTACACTTTGCAGCAAAAGGTGAAATATATGCCTCTTCAGACACCATCCAGCCTCTTGCTTTATCTGGCTTCCTTTAGTCTTTACAATGTAAGATGGCATATCTTGATAAATTAATATTGACAGCTTTGGAGTCTCATCTTTCTGAAAACACTTTGACTTTATTTGAAAAGAGAAGAGAAGGACCATTTTGTCATGTCAACAGCCTAGTCAGCATATTTATACTGAAGAAAAATAAGTTAGTTATTATTTTCTGATTATGCCACCATCCATCCAACACACTTCTTCAGCTACCTTTCTGTCCCTTTATTAGTATGTATTTTGACCAGGCCCTCAGCACAGACTCAGCCTCTGCTCAGATGAATGTTCTCCAGAAGGTAAAGTCACTTGATTTCATTTTATTATTAAGGTGCTCTCTCCCATAGATGAGGGGTTAATAACATCCAGCAAATTATACCAAAATTTATATAAGGAAGAGTTTCATCCTAGACCTACAGCTACAGAAAGGGATGACAATGATTAATCTCACCACTCAGCAGCATCGGCAAAGCTACAAACATATATTGTTTTTACTCCTCTGGAAGTTATTTATTGAGCAAAGGGAGGGCGGATAGCACTTGCTTTGAAGTCAAACATCTTGCTTGGATAAGGAGATATGTCGCATGAAACAAAGGTAATAAAAAACCAAAATACTTTATTAAATCTTCTTTATCACAATATTGTGTTCCAATAGCATGATCTAATTAAAGATGTATATGAACCTCTTTTCATCTGAGGATTAGTTCAGAGGCCTTCATTTATTCTGAAACAAACACACTGCTGAAAAGTTTCCAAGATTTCCAGTGATATATTCTTTCCATTTTCTCTAATAGGTGTTGATGCTTTAACTACCTCTTCAAGATTTGTTGTGGAGGGGGAAAAAAAGACTGCACTTTTTGAAAGGAAGAGACAAATTATTTCTTTATTACCAAAGCAGCAAGAAATGTAGGGGTTAGTCATCTGATATAGCAAAACTTCATAAGTCGTATAGACATACAGTGGATAGTTCTCACAGTGTATCTCATTGCTTGCAAGTAGTTCACTTCAGCTCTTTCTTTCATATGTGAGAGGTGTAACATCAGATGTTTTAAAGATACCTTGGACCAGACATCTTTAGGAAAATTTGGTTCCTATGCATTTCCCTTAAGATCAGCATGACTTCTGAAGTCATGGAAGGTGGAAGTGTTACTAATTTTCCTTAGGATGGTGCTAGAGGAAAATATTTTGTGGGTTAAAGCCATTACCTTTTTCCTGAACTACTCCACTGATTTTCTCCCAATACTTGCAGTTGGCTTAGTCCTGCAGTAATACTGTTTTACTTTAAAAATCTATTTCAACAAAGTTTGTTTCCATTTCCTGGTAAATGTGGTGCTGTTGTGTTTGATATAAAATAAACTAATCTGCTATCTCATATTTGGTAAACGTTACTCTTATAAACATTACAAATTTATTTGTTTATGTATACTATTTTTCAAGTCTCTAATAGTAAGAATTGGATTACAAATAAATCCAGCCATTGCTACCTACATCTCAGTAACTTGTATGCAATTGAACTGTAAAGCTTGCATGGGATGTCTGAGTACGTATTCTGCAGTGACAGGTTTGAAGACATTTTATAAAATGTTTTGCATTGCTCAGAATTTCATTGAACTAGACCTAGAGGAGATTCATCCCTATCTGGAAAAAAACATTTAATTGAAGGGATATTTGTGCTTTTTCATTTGTTTGGCACCTAAGTTATTCTTTTCCACACATAGTTCCTTCCTGTTAATCTGTAATTTCTTTTGTTTTGTTTGATGCATTCAACAGTTGTCCTTGTTTATGCATATGAAGATTCCTCACTGACAACATAACTTGAGTGTAGTTTTTATTTCCTTATGCTCACAAGTATATTCCCAATTGCCTTGTAGCCTTTACCAACTGTCGTCAATCCCGCCTTAAGTCCTTTAGTCTTCCTTTGTAACCATGTATGAAGTGACTGAAGTAAAAAAACCTGACATACATGAGTATTTTTGTTCTTATTGATATTAAATAGCCAAGACCTCTGCTCCTCCTGTGAAGTCCTCTTAGTGGATTCCTTGTGACTGTACCTTGTATTCCTTCTTACAATCAAACAGAGCTCAGATTTGACAAACTTAGGCCCTCATCCAAGACCATCTGTTTTTATCAACCCTTATTAAGCCATTATTTTAAAACAGAAAATGGGGATGCATTATTAACTTCTGTAGTCTGGAGGAAGACAAAACCACTTTCTGCTTGAAATGGTATAATATAACCATGTGCTAAGGCAATTGGAGCTATTACAAACAGCTTTTAAATAGTGCAAATTAAAGCTTACCTACAGAATGTGTAAAGTAAAATAACTTTGAAGAAAAACAGATTAAATGAACAGTTGGGATGGGGAGCTGCAAACTTGTATTTCAAAACTGTATTAAAAATTACTTGAGATAAAAACTTAGGCTACATATTAAACTTGTGGGGAAAATGAACTTCAAATAATATCTACATTAGACTAAGAAAGAAGGTAATTCTACAAAAAAAAAAAGTAGGAGTAGCATGGGACTTCTGTACTACCTGATATTATATCTGATTTTATATAGTTCTTCTGATAACTGCAAAAAAAATAAAGCCCAGCAATATTTAGATTAATACTGCAAGGAATTGGCAGATTTAAAGTATTATAGAGCAGAAAGTTACAACAGTAGCAATTTCACACTGTTAACTCCTAAGCAGGTGAAATTACAATAAGTCACAGTAAGAACTGAGAGCTTCTGTTGCAAAAAACAAGTTCATAGCCATCTATGACAAACAGGGAGCTTCAATATCTTTCTTTTAGGTACAGCATCATATCCTGTATCCACATTTAAGATAAACTTTTATTTTTCTTTTTTTTTTCCTATGTCCATTACCCTATGTATGTTCTTGATTTAAACATGTACTCTTGTTCTTAATTAATCTCCCAAGGGGTCCTGAAGCGTAAACCAAGATCCCTCTCCAAACTTCTACAGGAGGCCTCTTTCAAGTATTACACGTGTAAATTGAGTCTTGGTCATTAAGATGGACCATGTGGTCAAACACTGAAGGACACTGTACTATATACAGCAATCCTGTCTGTGCCACTTCTTATTGAGTTGCCATGTTTTCATCCAGCTGGCCTGATGAACCATCTAGATTTCAACAGAATTGCCTATTTATTTCTGCAAACATTTTACGGCCTCCTATTATTAAAACACTGTAAACCTCAGTCAGTGAAATTTTAAACAGTTACTAACACAGATAAAGAGTTCCCAACTGGTACTGATATCCATCAGAATGGCAGGTTCAAAGACATCGAAGAACCTCAGCACATTTGACCTGTAATATGAGAACAGCAGTTCCAGGAAAAATAATCCCATATCTTGCCAGTAGAAGTTCTCATCATACATTTATTGCAGTCAGTACCAAATGTATATTGTATTTCACAGATGTATGAAGAAAAGCAGTTAATGTCACAAAACTGTTCCAACTATAGAGAAGTTGAGAATATCTTTTGTTGGGGAAGACTTAAAGAACCTGCCCCAGGTCCAATGACCACATCATGAAAGACACAGAAGTGGCAACAGATTGAGCAATTGATCAGCAAATCCTGAGCTAAGATTAATGCTGGAAAACTGATGAAGAAGACATTCCTTTGAGCGCATTAAGGACCTCAGCAGCATCTACAACAAACCAGGTTATTTCAGACAGTTATTAAAGCTCAGGAAAAGAAAATAACCAATGTTTCTTGGTGGTAGTATGCTGGCATTGGATCTTCATCACTGGGTGCACAAGAGGTGAAGAAGAGAGGAGAGTCAAGCTCATAACTAGCCTAGGACAAATGAATACATGCATTTGCATATATCCTTGTGTACTCAGCTCTCAACACATACCTGGAATACTGTCTCTATATGTCAAAAATTGGAAATGCATATAGATGGAAACACATCACACTTCTGAAAGCTGAAGAAGGGAAGGATTTTCATCAGACATCTGAAAAAGACGGTGAAGGTTCTTCAAGATGCTAAAGTATTTTGAAAGGAAGACTTCCCCTCTACAGTCTAAGCAGTGTTCATTTTTCTTTCAATGGAGGGATGGTAGATCAGCTTGCCCAGGAACAGACTCATGCTGTAGAATACCATAGATCTGGGTGCCTTTTCTTCCTCCCTGAATGCTATTGTTTTCCAGCAGAAAGATGCTGGTCATTCTGGCACTATCAAGCTTTCAGATTGCCCTTCGCCTTGCTGTGTGCTCCCCACCTGAGGAACCGGTAGACAGGACAGAAGAAAAGTTTGGCAGCTCCCCAGCTTTTATCAAAGCAAAGGGAAACCAGCCTTGAATTTCCAGTGGACCCCATTAAAAAGGTTTGGTGCATGTCACCTTCTGTTTAACACTGGCTGTTGGAGCAGGTTCACAATGCCTAAGAAATTGAGATGCAAAGTTATGATATTTTGTATTCTTTTGTTTTGGACAAACAGAATCCCACTGCTACAAAAATACAAATCTAATTTGGAATATCCGTTACAGGAAAAAAAAAATTTAAAAAAAACAAAAAAAAAAAAACAACAAAAAAAAACAAACCCTGTCCTATTACAAACTATTTCTCTTCCCGCCTTAAAACCAGCCTTCATATTAACAAATGAGTTTTTACTTCACAGAAATTTTCCTTTTTCAATTGTGGTTTCCTTCATCATTTATTGAGTTCTTTGATCTTGGGCTGTAACTTTAAATCTATGTCATCTTTCTTGGGCTGTTTAGATAAACAATGAAGCCTAATAACTTCGCAGTTTTATCTTTAGTAAAACAGATAACTATCGCATATTCAGTTTGCTGTTCAGTTGTGAACAACCACAAGATACTATTTTTAGAACTTCATAAAAGCCCTACAAATAGCTGAAAGCACTTAAAGGATAATACTAGTGGCTATCACTGTGATTGTAAAAAAGGCTTATAAACTAATGTGAGACATCTTTTATGTGTTATTATTTCAAAAACAGATATCAAGGACAATATCATTATTTCATAGTCTCAGATATTAAATAATTCTGTATTTCTTGTTCATTCAAGTCTCAGATTTTATTAGTCAGGTTTTTAGTGACAATTAGGTCCCTCCAGGGTGTATATATGTATATCCAGTACATATATATGTATTACTTCTAAAAACATTTTGACTTGTAAATCTCTTTACAGACAGTAACAAAAATCTGAGTGGGAGAACTAATATACAGCAAGGTAATTCTAAAATAACGAAGAAGTATTAAGCAGACTTGAATGCTTTACTTCATAGAAATCAAGTTAGAGGGGGTATATGTAAACTACTGAGTGAAGATGAAGCATCAGTATTCTTATTACTACAGACATCTAAAGACACAGGATTTCACACAGAGGGGAGGTGTTGGCAGCTTTGCTACCTAAGGTTTTCTGACTTTAATGCACTTCATGAATGCCTAAGAATTCAAAAAGAGAGAAGAATCAAAGATTAGGTGCTAAATTAAAGGTTGGAAGATTTCGCTCGGTGTGGTTTCCACACATTCAATGCCTTACACTAAAAATTTATGTTGAATAAACTCTTCCGTATATTTTAAAAACACTTCATGGCACACAGAAGAAAAACAGTCAATATTTTATCAGTTATAATCTTTTGTTCTGAGCTTTTTCAGAATAGCTTCTGTGAATGAACCGATTCAGTTAGTTCCAGTTAAACATGTTCCTTTTGCAAGTGATCAAAATTACAGCATGAATAGAGAACATATCTTCCAGCAATTCTTTCTTTTAATAGGGACAGATATAACAATTCTGATACAGATTGCCTGCGTGAGAGGGGCCTACACTAACTAGACCTTAGTATCCTCTCTGACACAATTGAAGACTCAGTGGTCTGTTCTATATTTGATCTTCTGCAAAATAACAACCAGCAAGTTGAGCTGGGAATTATTAGCTGCTTCCTTTCATAGTGAAGGACACATTCTGCTGCAATAAATTACCTTTCTCCTAACAGTAAGGCAGGATAAAATACGAACATATATACAACACTCCCAACACTTACTGAGTTACTCATTTTCTCATAAAAGGATTGAAGAGCTGGTACAATGGAAATGAGAGTTACTCATTTTCTCATACAAGGATTGAAGAGCTGGTACAATGGAAATGAGAGTTACTCATTTTCTCATACAAGGATTGAAGAGCTGGTACAATGGAAATGAAGACCTTTGTTTGCCTCAGTCACAATCTTCCTTTGACAAACTGACTGATACTTGTGTTTCCTGGTAGTACCCTCTAAGCTGTTATGTTACAGGTTCTGAGTGAGATTAATCTGGTTAGACTAGCAACTGAGCAACTGGCAGAAGTGCAAAGCAGGTGAAAGACATAGGAAAAAACATTTCCCAGATTATCTTAGCCTGATCAATGTATTCAAGTTCAACTAAGTAGAGCTTACTAGTGATCATTCAGAAATGAATGGGAAAAAGTGGCATATAGACAGGCAGCACAGCTGATCAACATCAGCAAGTCCAGTAGAAGGCTATCAAGACTGTTTCTTAAATTGAAAGATGAGATGAAGCACTGGGACACGTTGTGCAAAGGGGCTGTGCAGTTTCTGCTCTCAAGAGTTTTCAGGACCCAAGTGGAGAAAGGCCTGAGCATTCTGTTCTGGCCCCATTGTTCATTCTGCTTTGAGACACTTTGTGCTACAGACCTCTAGAAGTTTCTTCAGCCTTGAGTATTCAGTGATTGCAGATAACTACCGATAGTAGGAATCAGTGGCATCTCAAGATTTACAGTGATCATGAATAAATTTCAAGTTGTTTCAGACAATTTTGAAATTAAGAGCATGGACCATTAGCTGTGAGACAGGTCAGCTGTTTCACAGATTTTCCATCTCATGCCAGCAGTTCACTTGTATGCGCAGGAGGAGACTATAAAGCTCTGAAAAAAATAGCCTTGCAAGTATCTGTCTGTCCGTCTGTCCGTTGGCTCTAAAATTTGTTTTCCTTTGACACCATGGCAGGACACTGAAGTTTCCATTTTTAAACTATAAACTATAGGCTGGCTTTGTAGGAGTGTTGTTTGATTTTGGAGTGGAGAATAAGCACGGGATGAGAGAAGACCAGTTAGCAGTTCATTTTTTATTATTGCTATTGATAAATGCTTGGATGTATAAGGAGGTCTCACAATCTGCAGTGAACTAGCTATTTCTCAGTTTATTTTTTAGCCTCAGCTTTATGGTTGACATTGTGTTGTACTGTTTCCATTTTCAGGACCGTATCACAATTATTGGTATGTTTTTCATATTAATGAGAGAAAAAACTGCAAATAGAAATATTTCTGTAGTTAATCAAATGTGGAATTTAAATCCATTGAGATTAAAGGAATGCTACTTGACCATCTTTTGAGAAAGCTCACTTAAAAAAAAAATATATATAGCAATGGAAATGTACCATAATAAACACATATATGGACCCATTATTGACCATGTGCCCACCTGCACGCACACACATGCTTTCCATCATTTTATCATCTGAATTATTCTTATGTTTACTGTGATAGAAGGTTATATCTTCCTATGAGGTACAGATAAGGCCCTCAGTTGTGGCTTGCATAACACACAAAAGCAGAGTTTTCAAAAAGGTCATAGTAAGTCAGAAATCTAGTCCACCCTGAGAGTCTTTGAGGCTTGAGTGCCTGGCACACTTAGGATCTTCTGAGAACTTCACTCCACTTGTGATTAGACATGTAGAAAGACAATAGGACTACCAGCTAGTATTACCCTCTCATGTTTTAATTTTTCTTTTGCACCTGAATCTGTATCTAAGGATTTTTACACACACACACACACACACACACACTTATATGTAGAAATGAATTAAAGTGTGTGTTTGAATAGACTCATTTACTTCACTCACATTGAAATACCACCACGGTAATTTGACAGCTTTCAGGAAAGCCACATATATCTGATGTCCACCTACCAATTAACATATTTGCTTTTCCTCCCAGTGTTACTGATTGTTCCTTGGGCTTAACCTTAGACAGTGACTTAGTTAAACGCTATATTGAATTTCAGCATTTCCATTTGAACTACCTTTCTAGTAGTTCACTGAAGGGTTTATAGTTATCATGAGTGACCAAAGTACTTGGATATGTGTACTCAGGTCAGCATATAGGCCTATACATGTGGGATGGGGGTGAAATCTGTTAAAATAAAACAGCTGCAGAAGAAATGGTCAAGCCATTGAAGGCAATATGATAGCTGCTATTAAATCCCACTTTGAGAAGCTTCCTTTAGCTTTGATGATTTTTTTCATCTCAAAAGTTGCTATCAATTTTTCGCTGACCTCAGCTCAACCTCACAAAATCAACCTAACTTCTAGTCTGCTCACATTTTTATTGTGTGGGGACAAAAAGAATAAAATAAAAACAGTGAACTGCATTGAAACCGAAAGTGATCAAAAGTTGGGATGGTTCAGGTTTAAAAAATTCCATGAATTTTGTTTTGCTTTTGCAAAGCCAATACCCTCAGGTGGCTCACATTGGAATCTTTTTGTCTGAAGTTCAGGGAGGTATGAATAAGTAGTTTGAGACTTTGTCTGTAATTGTAACCAAATGCCCTCTTATGAGGGATTGAGGATTACCGTTCACAGCTTTTCAGGGGTTGTTGCTGTTCTTGGCATAAAAAAAAATTTACACAGTGCCAACTCAATACAAAATCTGAATTACTTACAATCTTTATTTACGTCAACAGCATGTGTATGAGGCATCCTTGTTATCATGAACTCATATATTAACATTTAGACGGGTAACGAAGGCATAGATGTATTAATGCAACAAAGTAGCATGAGTTCTGCATCACCTAGAGTTGCAACACCTGCTTGATAGTGGAACCTGGCAGCAGGAGTCAGGCACTGAGCATCTTTTTCTCAGTGCATACGAAGCACCTTGCCATGAGGTTGGCTGAAGTACCATGCCAAGCAGCAAATTCCTTGTGGCCCTCATGCCAAAAACATCTTAAAATATTGCCCCTCCTCAAGACTGAAGCATTTGGCCAGTATAGACTTCCCATATTTCAGCCTGGGAAATCTGTGCAACGTATGTGCACTCCACCCCACGCTTCAGGAAGCAACACGTCCTGCTGCACATGCAGCATTTCATTGCTATGCACATTCACAGTAAATCTGACTTACAGAGCCTTGACTGTGCATGTTCCCTGTGGCTGGGCAGCACATGGGCAGTAGGTCCATTAGACAATCCCCAGAAGTGTAAGCCTTACTGTGAAGGCATGCAGTGATTTTGTCACATGTGCACAATAAATATGATGCTCTCTAAAAGTGTTGGCCTGACTATGAGGGTTCACGCAGGCTTGTGGTTACCGCCAGGCTGTATACAACCTGCTTGGAGAGCATCCTGGGCAGAGCATCTGACCTGCCACAGCTCCCAAACAGCTTGAAATTCTAACAAATGTATAAATTTCTCAACAGCTGCCCAAACAATGCTTCTGGGCTGAAAAAGAGAATGTGTTGAGGAAATCCAGCTGTTTGCTAGCCTGAAGTCTACAAAGCCTAAGTTTACAAAGGTGTCTTTGAAGCTCACAGTCTTCTCTTGAGTGTTGGCACCTGCACCTCTTTCCTCACCCTGGGATAAGTAATCCTCCAACTCCATCTGCATTGTCCAAACCTCAGGCAGTGAAGGAGACTGTTTCTTTCCTAGCCTGGGTGATATTTCTGAAAAATAAATGATTTAATAAAGTCAGTGGAAGGACTGGCAACCATTACATTCAAAACAATATCTACAGCACTTTTTCAGATCTCTGAATAATTATAAGCTAAGAATGATTTCCAAGCTGAAAATGCTGGCTTGAGGATTTAGGTGTCTGTATTTTTGCTGTATACAGCCAGAATAACCTACCTTGCCCAAAATGACAGAGAACCCCTGAAGCAGAACTGGAGTGTTCCAAGCTACAAATTTTGTTCTCTCATCACAGATGCAACAGGTGACACATGACTTTCTAGTCAAGCCTATCAACACAGGCAGAGTGCAGAGATGTTCTCAGGCACGCTCTGCTCTCCAGCCTGCTCTCTTCTTCACAGAGGCATGCAGCCTTCAGCACCACATGCAGTACCATGCAGAGGCATGGTATAGTCAGTAATTTGGTGTTTTTCCAATCCTGTCCCCTGTGTGCGTTAAACTGCCTGCTAAGAGAATTTTTAATGCTATGTTTGTTTCTAAATGTACACATATTAAGGGGTTAGATCTGAAGGAGAAAAACACGAAGAAAATGTCATATGCTAGAGCTGTTGCATCCACCTTTCTGCTGGCTCTTATTAACTGTGGGATGTCACCCCATTCTCCTTAATAGACTCCAGGAAAACTCTGTCTCTTCTACAGACTAACTTTCTAATAGTGACAGAAGTTAGCATCCCAAGTGGGACTAACTGGGAAGACTGCCTATTCTAGAGTTAGAGTTGGTGTTTTTATCTGCAATGTCCAGAGGCTGTTGAACATCCAGATGAGACCTTGTGCCACTCTACAGGAAGCCAACAAAGACTGCACAGAGTGGGTAGGAGGTGCTATTGCGTAGTGGGGACACTTGCTATGGCATTGTGCCACTGGTCTGAAGCTCCTCACTACTCAGCTGTGTGGTGGTGTTTTACTTCATATGGGAGAGAGGAAAGATGTGTGTAGTAGAACTGGGACCACTCTCCATGAAGATGAGGCAGCCACAAGAAGTGTTAGGTGTTGTTATGCACTGTTACAGCTATAGCAAAGTGTCAAAGAAAGGACAGGACTACTATTAGCACATCTTTGTGTTTTATTTTGGTTTTTATTATTATTATTTTATTTCAGTTCTTGAACAAAATATCCCAGAAATTTGTAGTCCTTAATTTTATCACTATGAAATTTGAGTTATATGTGTGCCCTTGACAAATTTTCTTGAGTAATTCTGCATTCTATATCTTTTTATAAAATCTCCAGCAGAGACCAGAAGTGAGCTAATATGTGGCCAGGTTCTGTTCTCAAATACACTCTGGCTCCCTCTGACTTTGGTGGCATTTAAGAACATGACATGAGGGCAAAACAAAATGCCTGAGTAAGCTCTCTGATAAGCCATACGAGTTTATGAGGCACAAGCAAACTTCCAGTGAGTGTCATTCTAATTTTTATGACAAATTTTTCACTGGAGGTCTTCATTAAAAAAGACCTCAGGTCTTATATGAGCACTTTTTTTTAATGGCTCTGGGCCCCCTCTGAGCCAGCAGCCACAGCCATGGTGCTGGTTGATCCAAAGACCGGGGAGTTGCACCACTGTGACTGTAAAGGGGGATCACAGAAGGAGTAACAATGGTAACTTTGTGATTTCGTCACTAGTGCCAGTTTCAGGGCATCATCAAAAACTAGAAGCCAGACTGAACGTGTGCACTTCTCAAACTGGGAATGGTCTTTGGTGTCCACAGAGGGTCATGGGTCACCTTATTAGAGCAGCCATAGGACTGATTTACCTTATAGCAAGGGCCAACCAGACTTTGAAAAGAAAATGCTGCAAAGTATCTGCCACTCAGCTGGATCATGAGTAATCACAAGAAGTACATAGAATAGGGTCTCAGTGCTCTGTGGTATGCACAAACACAAGCAGGCTTGTCCTGTACATGGACATCTCCCATGGCAGGACCTGTTCAAGTGTGACCTTTTATCTCTTCAGCCACTTCTCCTACTTCTTCCAGTTTTTACACAGTGTTCTCCTCTCATGTTCCGCAACTTATCTTTTTTCTTTTTTTTTCTTTCCCTATAGTAATTTTACCTCTACTTTCTTCAGTCTGCTCTCTCTTTGCTCTTGTCTTTTTCTATTCTTATTTCCCATTTGGTTTTTTTGACTCAGTTTCTTTGTTTGACTCTCTCTTCAAAGTCTGTAATATCACTCCCTCTCAATAAATCTATTTTTTCTACTCTGTTTAGGTAAATCTTTCATTACAAGTTTGGTTTTCACCAAAATCCTTAATTTCACTCTTCTACATCTTCAGCTCATATTCCTTTAGATTCTAAATCATCACACTCTGCCCAGTTCCAAACAGAACTTCCTCCTTTGCTTTCATGGTATCTGTTCATCTGATGCTCTCTTGCACACAGCCTGCTCTACTTCTCAGTCCCATCAGTTCTTAAAGAAAATGGCACATATAAAATTTTGAAGTTACTACCCAATCCTCTGCAGTTTTCTTCTTAACCCACTCAATCAGGAAATATTTATCTGTTGCCTGCATCTTCTTGCCAGCTGACGGACCTTACTGCTCAAGAAGGTCAAGATGAAGACAATTGTGGTTATTGGAATTCATCAGGAGTCCTATCTATTCTCTATCTACAATGGAAGGTTGTTGGTTATCACAGATGTTCTCCATTAGAAATGTCTTCATCCTGGAATGATCATTCTGTTGCAGGATCAACTCTAGTTATGGAAATACCAATTCCGTTCTGACCAGATTGTATAAACCTAGGAAGACACAACTTTGGACAAAAAGTCTACTTGCAAGAAATTATGTATGAACTTATTTGAAGTCTGCAGCTTTTCAACTGCATATATTTCCATTCAGGATAAGGAAAAAACCTGTTCATACACCTACTGTTTTGAAGTCCATTCCTCAGTGATGTCATGTAAAGTGTTGATTCTCATTCTTCAGTCTATCTGCCAGTAACAATGGGGTATAAATCCATAGAAATGTTGCAAGGACTCAAGTAGCTGACACCATCCTGGTAGATTCTTGGTTGCAGTCCTCACTGTTTAAAAAACATTTGGCAGACTAGATGTATTTGACAGTCTCCCACAAAATCCTTTAAGAACATATTTTACCATGTCTAGTAGGTGAAAACTCTTTACCTACCTGTATCACTTTCAACCACAAAACCTTTCCCTTTCCATTCTACATCTCTTCTGATATCAAATAATCACCTTGGACTGCCATACACCTCCTCTAAAACTAACAACGAAGAGACAAATTACCCATCTTTCCTAGACTTCTTGCAATCTGACAAGAAATTCTTAGATGTGAAAGGAAGCCCTTGCTACCTGCACAACTATCAGTTGATATTTTTTCTGTGAGAGAGCACCCCAGCTGAGGTAGTCTCTGTACTTCTTTCAGATCAAAGCCTGACCAAGAATTAAAATCCACAGTCCTTTTTGCAAAGAATTATGGCAATTTTGTGCATTCAAACTCCTTGTTAGAAACACGAGAAGCTTTGCAAAGCTAGAAGATACACCTGCTTACAGAGGGATGTGAATGTATTTATACTCCCTAAAAATGTGAAGATTAGCAATGTAAGCATGCACAAATGATAGTTTTCTTCCTCCGCTATACAGAAGGTTAAAGTGTAGTTGGATTATGATTTAATAATGACCATAAGTGTGATCTAAGGCATGTTTTGCCCCTACAGATGCACGTCATGGACAAATACAGAAGTTGTTTCCAGTATGAGGAGTCAGTAAATGCTGGACTATCAAGGAGGTAGTAGCCTATTTGCAAACCAAAAATTGGTCTTGAGTTACAAATAACAGTTCACGACTTTTAAATGTCTACCTTCTCTTTCTTTTCCATGCACTAGCAGACAGATTGTTCATAGGGAATAACAAGACTATAAAATTTGAGGAAGAATTGGGAGAGGCTAGTATTAGCTTGGGATACGTACCTGGGTCTCCCATTGTTTGCCAGATGGATTTCTCAGGGCAGGCTCTTCAACAGAGGGGAAGACTGGACTCATTGGCACAGGCTTTGTTTCCTGTTGAAGAAGCCTATACACATGCCATTACAGTGAACCCACCAAACAGACTTGAGAGAAGTTGGTAAGGACTTGGGCTAGCAACACAGAAATGAAAGGCTCCATTCTCTATTCATGGCCTCATAAACTATTAACTCCCACTTAAACTGCTCCATTAGATTCCCACTGTAAGGTCTGCAGCTTCCTTTTGGTCTTTTTTCTTCACTTTATCCTGTTGTTTGTGCAGGATATGTAGTATTTTATGATGAAAGGTCTCTTCCACTGGAAGTTTAAGTTGATCAAACTGCACAAAAATATCTTACAAAATGCATGTGTTATGTGCTACAAGGGAGTGTGATTTCTGTCTGAGTCCAAGCTATTAATAATGATTTGTATGGAGACTAAGTAACATAAAAAATATTTAGGAAAAGATTTCTTAGTTCTTATAAGATTGATTCTTTGGTAGGCAACTTTCTTAGTTTATGAAGTAATTTAGAAAGTGCTGTGTTGTAAATTATGGTGTACAGTACATAGCTAAGGGCTAAGGGCAGTTATGTTATTATGACTGCCTGAGATCTGATAAACTATTATATCTGCCTTTATAAACACTTTATTAAATATCACACTATCACAAACCCAAGAATGTTGTATAAAAGCAACTTGAGCAATTCAACATCCACTTTCTGTTATAAAAAAAGAAATATTCTCTTGATTAGTTTCTATGAAGCATAATATCTGTAAAATAAACAAGATAATCCTTCTGTAAACAGCATAGGGTACGTGGAGCACAGAAATGGATAGAGGCACAAAGAACATTCTTGGCTCTAAAACTTGAAAGCAAATTTCCTCTTCATTTAATTTAGTTTAATAATAGTTCTAATAGCAGTATTTTTAAGTAACTGAAAAAAAAACAACTTTTCTAACTTTTTGGGTTTTATTGTATCTATCCTGCTAGGTAGCATTCCCTGGACTGCAAAGAATCTTTGTTTTCATGTGCCCCTTCAGACCTATCTCTAGATTTCAACAGTGGAGTTCAGCCTGGCAAGTATTGTTCTGTTTTTCATGTATCAAGAAAAAGAAAATGTGGTTTGCCTGTCCTCAGAGTAAGTGTCTAACCTACAGTCCACTGGCAACACTCCTTATTCCGTACAAGAAAAACAACTGGTGTTTCATAGCCATAAGAAATACAGATGTGTCTCATAATCAGCTGTTTCCCTTCTATAAGCATTTCCTTCAAGTCAGATGTAATGAATGGATTTTAGTTTCTTTTTCTCATTATTTTAATCCCCAGTTTTGAAGGCATGAATAGTTTACATTTCTACAGTGACCGACATCTGAAGCACTCTGTGTAGATGTTACTTAGTGAAACTCCATGTGGCCAGCTGGAATGAAGACACCTGTCTCCACAAAGACCGTGATCCATGAGAATCCCAAGGAAGCAGAAACAGACAGTTTTCAAGAGCTGGATTGTTCTCAAATGTTACTTATCCTTCCAGATCCCAACATTTCTTTTGAACTAGAACACTGGTCAACATGGTTTAGATGTAAATACTGAAAAGAAATTACTGGATCCTGGGGTTTTTCCTATATATGTGTGTACATCTATGTGCCTATGTGTTTATCAACTTGTCTGTGTTTATGAACTTACATAGGATATAAGCAACATTAGAATTTAAAGTCCTAGTTTTGTCTTATTTATAACTTCATAGCATCCACCCTACAAATAGCAGATTTCCTGTTGACAGCAACTGTGGGAAGGTGTAGTATCAATCAGTATTTAAAATGGCCTAGAGGTCTTCCAGACCACTACAAGAGAACTTGTCTCCAAACTCTTTTACCAGAGTTAGAGTAAAAAAAGGACTTAAATTTCCATTATTTACTTCCAGGTAATGCTGTACACACTCCTGTGCTTTCATAGTCATGCATCACCTCCATTTAGTTTAGAGAAATGTCCTCCCATGGATTGCCTTCCATTTTTCTTTATTCTCATGTCGGCAGGATCAGTACTCCACATTTGCAACACTTTTTTTTTTTTTTTCTGTTTAGAGTCAGCCTGACAGGCAAAAGCAACAAAATGTCCTATGGACATACCACAGTATTCAGTGCAACTCCACCTTTGATATTGACTGCACTTATGTCATTAGCACAGCAATCAACATGTTATGTGGCACTCAATACACGTAATTACGCATTCTTAAACAGGCACATGCACCTTAGCTTCAATATAAGAGAAACTAACACAAGTACAACCAATGGTTTTTAAGGGACATGCAGAAGAGAGGAGGTTTCTCTCTCCTAATTTTGCAGAGTTGTTTCTAGCCTGTCGTGCCTCTCATTGGGATTAGATGATAGTATCTGAAGTGCAGGCAGCTGGGGATGCATTCACCACTCTCCCCAGTTATTAAACTGTGTTGGTGAGCTGATAACACACAAACATTTAACAGCCTGTCGCAGACAAAAACATCCCTTTTGGAGCTGTCTTGGCAAGATGAGGGTGAACACTTGCCCGATACGCAGGACCTGATGGTCGGAAAGCAGCACACAATAGGAATCTCATTACCTACAGAGGTACCAGAAAAGTGTTCCCAGCTGAAAGCCTTTATCCGATTCCAATTGTTCATTGAACAACAACAACATTAAGGCCAGCATTGTTCCATTTGCTACTGTGTCAAACAATGCAATGACTGTTTAGAATCACATTTTGTTTTCCGAGTAGCTGAATTTACTGTGGGAGTAGAGAAGCATTTACATCCAGAATATCTGCATTCCTTAAAGCAGATGTTTTTAATTTTAATAGCATCACCCTATAGAAATGAATATCTGAAATATTCTGATTGCTGTGTGCGTGTTGCTGTTTAGGACTAACACTCCACCACTCCATCTTGGTGGGTTTGCAGAAAAATTCAGGAGCCACCAGGAGAAATAAACTGCTACTAACTGTGCTACCAAGAACAATGCTGCATTTTTTTTCCTTTGAAAACCACGTAAAAATGCCCTCCTGTGCAGAAGGATGTCATTTTCTACACTGTAGATATGCTGTGTTATAGACCCACAGACCCACACTTGGAAAATTGTGCATGTAAAATTGTTTGCGGTGTGTGCCTTTACTTTTCCACACATGCAGCCCAGATGTGTGCATGCACATATCACACAAAATGGGCACGTACTGTTTTTACAAGCTAGGACATATCTTTATGAATAGTACATGAGTGGAGTCAGGGGAAGCACTTCATGAGCTCCAGGGTATGCAGGGCAGAGCCCGTGTCCTCCAGGTGAGCAAAGATGTATGTATATACAGCACTTGCTTTTCGCATTGCTCTGTCTGTACTGCAGACTGCAGCCTAGTGTGGAGGCCCTTGAAGTGGCTGTAACACAGCACTGTAGTGCTCTAGTGCAACAGGCTAGAGCTCAGTCCAGGCTACTTTGCCCAGTGAGAAACGGAGTAAAACTAGCCTGCGCTGTGCTCTACCTTCCTATGCAAGGCAGGTAATAGTATATGAGTTAGGTCGAGTATGTACAAATTGTTTCCATTAACAGCAGGCACACGCAAAGCTTGAATTCATACAAATAGGTGCCGCTCTGATGCGCGATTGGCTCAAATAGCATAACTTGTACTGATGGGGTCTCCGTCTGTGAGTTTTTGTGAACTTGCGTTTCCCCATGGATATATTTTGTAGGTGTTGTTCCACACATGATTAGGATTGATATATCTGAACTGATCATTCTATAATCTTTCATAATAAAATCAGGGCCCTGAATCCACTTGCCTGTTCTATTAAGAAAAAAAAGAAAAAAGTACAGGAAAAAGACAATGTCACTTTCATTTAGCAATATATAAGAAAATGGACTTACTTTTGAAGAACTGTGTACGCTGCCTCTGCTTTCTGCTTTCATAGCTGTTAGACTTCCCGGTGACCAACCGCTTAAAGACCCATGCTGGGTGCATGTGTGTGTACTGAGATAGGAAAAACACTGCGCTGTGAGATTATATGTGAAGCAATTGTTTCAGGCTCTGCACTTCCAAATCACCGCAGCCCAGCAGCAAACCACCAGACCTACCAGCTATTCCCTGCTCTCTAGGTGACCTAAACCCAGATTTGGGCGCTTAGGGTAAACAATATCAGGACTTGATAATAAGAAAGAACCAAAACAAGGCATGGAAACAGATAACAAAACATGCCCAGCACCTCAAATGTGAACATGTTTGCACTGAATAAAACAGTTTGAGGGTATATGAACACTGTTTTACAGTGGAACATGACTTTGAAGAAATATATTTTCCATGAGGCAGATTTTTAAAGGTATGAAAATGAAAGAGCTGCTCATTTTGGTTTCCAAAAGTATCCAGGGTTTAAATGCTCAAAGGGATTTGTATGCTGAACCTCCACTTATTTCAAGGAACATTAGACCCTTTACCACTTTGAAATCCTCTCACTGAAGTACCTATCTTTATTTTAGCATCTGAATCTCTCTAAAAAAACTACCCTTGTGAAACTAAAGCTGTAATTTAGCTCCACGGATGGATAAACAATCTCAAAGGTTAATAGTTTTGGAGTAACTAGAAAAAAAAAATTGCCTAATGTGCTCATTATGAGATGAACGATGGAGCACTACTTCTGACTTACAGTTTTGCTTATCAGTGAAGTATGAAAGACTAGTGCCAGTGGCACAATAAATAATTGAAGCGTACCCCTACAGTGGTCAGATGTGAACTCTTGTGCCAGAGCTGCTCCCATGGAAGTCACAGGGAGTTTCTTCGTTGAAATGAGGGGGGCAGGGTGGGGTGTCCCCGATCCAGGGAGCTGGAAGGGAGAACACGGCGTATTCCTTTCTGTGTAAGTATCTTTAGATGTACCTGCAAAACAGTTGAGTCGTAAAACCGTTGAATCCTTGTGTTTTGCTGCTACAGAGAATCCATAAAAAGAAATTTATCGTCATATTTCCCTTTTGCGTTGTACTGTTCCCCTCCATCATAAAATACTCTCTTCGGTTTATAGCAAAGCAAATATAGCAGCTTAGTTCATAAACGCCAAAGTTTCCCTCTGTTACACCCTGGCTTTCAGAGATGATTGAATTAGCTCCTATTTTTGTTGATACAAGCGGGCGGATTGCCGCCCCGAGCCGCAGTAACGAGGCTTATCGAGACCTAATGTGTGCAGAGGGGTCGTTACGCAGGGACCGAGGTGGACCCGCACCAGCCCGCAAGGCTGCAGGAGCCCGTCCAAGCAGCCTTAACTTTTATTCTTCCTGCCGAAGATTTAAAGCGGCTTTGTACAACAGTCAAACAAGAATAAGCAGCTGTGGAAAATATAACAAATCATAAGTGCAGTTTAACGGGGGGAGGAGAGGGGGGAAGCCCGCAAAGCAAACCAACCGCTTCGAGAGCCCTGCGTGGGGACGGGCGGGATGCCTGCCTGCTCCCTCATCCCTCATCCCGGCTCAGGAAGCGGGGCGGGGGGAAATCTCTGGCGTTAGAAAGCTCGTGGCTTCAGAGCAGCGCTCCAAAAACCGCGGGCAGCTTTTGGACGGGGAGATTCTGCTGTTCGGTTTGGGGGTTTGCCCGAAGATCACGTCCTAAGCGGCTCCTCCGGGCGGTGCTGCCCACCCGGAGAGGTGTCGGCGGGGCTGTGCGGGTGCGGCGGCGGGGCCGGGGGGGCAAGGGGAGCTCGCCCCAGAGGGCAGGTAGCCACCAGCCGGGCCGTAATTACAAAGCAAACAAGGGTGAAATATTGGGTCGGCCTCGCCCGTGACAAGATCTGCGCTTTTTGCCGCCAATTTGTTTGTGGAGCGCTATTTAAAGGCGCTTGATTGAGGAAACGTTGAAAATAGCAGTTAGGGTTTCCCTAATGAGACCTCTAGAGGAAAGCGGTGGCATTCAGGGGGCTCCAGGAGGAGGAGGGGAAGCGCTTAACCCTTTCCAGCCGCTCCCGGCCCGGCGGGGCTCCTCCCGGGCGCGGCACCGCCTGCGGGGCNAGCGGGCGAGGTGGCAGCGGGCCCCGCCGAGGGCAGTGCCGGGGCAGTGCTGAGCATCCCGGCACGGGATAATGCTCCAACCCAGCGGCTCAAGGGCGGGCGATTAGGAAGGAAGAAAAAAAAAAAAAAAGCAAGCCCTGAGAAATGGGCCGGGAATGTAGCGAACAAGTTGAACAAGTAACAAGATGTGTCACACCAATATGCCCTGCGCCGGGGCCTGTGCCACTCTCGTCCGTGTACTCCTCGCTCGGTTTTCTCTACCCCCGTGAGCCTGCCCCGGCACTCCTGCTCGCAGCCTCACACCGGTTTACGCGCTCACTTAGCGCCTGCCTGAATCCCGTTTTAGCTACAAACGAGCGCTTTGGTAAAACGCGTGCCGATGATATTTCGAAAGGTGCTAATGCTCATAAGGGAGCACGGATTGCAGGTCTCCTTCGGGTTTCCCCCGCGAAGCGCTAACATTTGAACGGGATTGAAACGTGCCCCGCTGTCCATTTTAGCAATCAACTTTAGAGAAGAAAAGCGGGGCTCGTTTTCGCAATGAGCTGCCTGCAGCCTGCGGGGCCCTCGGATGGCAGCCGGGGCACAGCTGCTCGCTCCTCTCCCCGGCCGCTGCCCCGCATTCTGCGCACACACCTCGCCGTCGGCGCTCCTGGCCAACCTGTCTGCGCGCCTCTCTGTGTACACAGATATGCACGTACCTGGACGGAGATCAAACTAACCTTTTAGGGAATACCCAATAAAAAGGGAGCATTGTCTTTTCCTAGAGGGAAAAGGAAAAAGGGGAAAAAAAAAAAAAAGAAAGAAAAGCAGAGAAACAAAGTGTTGACTTAGTAAATTATGTTCTGCGCGGTGATGTAAAATATTTATTTTTGTTGTCGCATTTACACCCCACGTGTTGGCCACGGCTCCGTTTCCCTGCAGGTCTGAGGAGGTACATGACACTCAGTTCTCCGTTTCCCGGCTTCTTCAGTTACTTTCCTGAAAAGAAGAGTGAAAACTATTTAATTTTTTTTTTTTTCAGCTAAAGCAAAGTAAATAAGTATTTTGCTTATCCATGGATCGGTTGCATCATCTGTAAGAACAAATTACAGTACGGCCGCACATCTCTATTAAAGCCTCCTGCCTTCTGTTTATGTTATGCCATTTCTGTTTGTAATTATTTTTATTTTAATTTTATGTCATTTTTAACAGAAGCCAGACCGTTTTTCCCTCGTGTTTTGTACACAATGGTCTCTTTCTCGATAAGATGTTCTTTCCTATCTTTTCGTTTTTTCTTTTAAAAATGTTTATAGTTCCCCACGAGCAATTCTCCAATATTTCTCTCTTGTATTTTAAGGACTTGTCCCTGTCTTGCTTTATTTGTTTGTGTGAAATTTAGTTTGAAAGGAGATCAGAGAGAGCACGAGGGGTGCAAGAGGGGTTTGTAATAAGAGAATGACCAAGTGACCTAAAGGCTGATTATATGTCATTAACTGGAGACTTGGTGTATCCAAATTACCAAAAAGACCTCACTCAACCAGATCAATTACACCAAGATACGCATATAGGGGTTGCAGTAGGGGCTGATGCTTCTAACAAGTGTGTAGCCGACATTTGCCGGAGTCAGCTGCTGAGTTTTTAAGACAAGTCCATGTGCTTCAGCCTGTCTCAGGCAAGCGGGATCGGGGTGCGGTGCAGCAGGTACACGGAGCGGGGGGCACAGGCAGGACGACACCGACATTTGGGGGCGTGCAGTTAGGGCGAAATTGCAGTTGTCACTGCTCCAGAGGTTTTTTGGTGGGGTTTTTTTTTTTTTGGTAACCGAACGAGGTTGCCTTTGATCTATGAAGGCTGTTTAAACCCCAGCCTGGTGAAATGGAGGCTTTCCATGAAGAATGACAGTAGAGTTTTGATTTTTGTTAGCCTAAACCCAAAACGATGCCAGCCTAACCTCTGCTTCTTCCAACTCCTGAACTGCAGATGCTGGAGGATGAAATATTTCTTAATGAAGGCAATTACATTCGAGAGCTATCTAATCAATGCCGAGCTCTAGAGCGGCTTAAGATGCTCTTTCCCAGGAGTGCAAACAACATTATATTAGAAAAAAGTATGTCTGTGTACATACATGTGTATTTATACACGTGTTTATACATACGTATGTATAGGATACATATGACAAACCCAATAAAAAGACACACTGCGTTCACTGCAGATTTTTATAAGGTTTTTATTATTGTTCTTCTGACAAAGAGGGGGTCTTGGTTGGAGCTCATTGTGTTTTTTTCTTTCTGTGATTCCTGTCTAGAGTTTAAATGCAACTCTGGATCCTCGGACACAAATATAAGCAATCCTTGAATAATTGCTTACACATGCAGTGGTAAAATGCGTAGGGTCCCGCGCTTACCGCCAATCATTGCGACTCACAAAATTGTCGGTGTCTTAGGTTTTTTCTCGTCCCTGCTCTTTTTTTTTTTTTTTCTTTTTTTTTTCTTTTTTTTTTCTATACACAACGGCTGGGAGATTATCATGCCTAAAATATGTGGGCGTTCATTACCGATAATAGTAACGTAAACCAGGGTTTCTCCACCTCCAATGGCAGCAATTAATCCCGGCCTGGTGGGCCCGATTCTGCCCTCTGCCCTGGACGTTGAAACCCAGGTTGTGTGAGTGTAACGGAGGGTATAAATTGGCCCATTAGGCACAAGTCCTTTCCATTAACCCACACTGACAGGTTGACCTTCAAATGATATTTCTCCGGTGCCTCTTTACAAAAATCCGTTTTCTTGCGGGTTTCTGTTCTTTCGCCACCTCTTAAGCAATGGCCCAGGCTTAGGACGTGTTACATCCCTGGGACACAGGCTGCGGGGCTGGCTCCGGTACCGGGCACCGGAGACTGGCGCGGGGCCCGCTGCTCCCTCCGCTGCCCTGCCCCGGGAGCCTTCGTGACCCCCAAAATCTCCTCCTCGAAAAGAAGGTGCAGAAAAGGAGCAAACGAACGAGAAGCTCGCTTCCCGGGCACGGGCCGGATGCTTTTATGCCCCTGGCCTTGCTCATTAAAGGGCCCGGCCCGGTGCGCCTGCAGCCCTCCCAGCCAGCAAGCCCGAGAGTCCACAGCAGAGGTGGGCTTCCGACCACCCAGCGTCGGCACCTCCTCCCCGTTTCCCTACGGTTTCGACTGATTCGGAGAAATTAGCTTAATTTGCAATTTGGCTTAATTCACACAAGCCCTGGATGGGGAGGGATGGGAAGGTGGGGAAGTGGGAGCACAGCTCTCTTCTTTTGTTATCCCCAGATCCCACCCTACCCTTGGTCCGGAGGAGAGAAGTGACTCGGCCATAAGCAGCCCGGCGGCGGCTGAGCGGCGGGGGAGGACAGCGGGTGGCATCGCGGAGCGGGCGCCCTGCCGCCGCCCCTGCCNGAGAGGGGAGGGAAGGAAAGGGAAAACCAGTCTAGGCACAGTCGCCACCAAAATTTCTTAATTACGGCCAGCTAGGAAAGTCCTGTCTGGCAGCAGTAGATAAATCGCCGCTTAACATGCAACCATTTAGGCAGGGAAGAAGGTGACATAGGCTAGAGCTTTTCCTTTTTTTTTTTTTTTTTTTTAAGCAAATGATTTGCGCACGAAAAAAGTCTAGTGAAATCAATAAACGGAAAATCGGCTGGTGCTTTTTAGCAGGCTCTACGCCTAGTATTGGGAAAGGTACGTCGGGCTGCAGCGGCTTCCAACGCGTTGATCAAACAGAAAAGGCTATAAACCCTGATCGGGCAGGCTGAGTAGTTAAAAGCTGAGGGAGAACACAAGAGCTGCATTTACTCTAAAACTCACTTTAAAACCGCATAAACAAATGCTGGAGGAGAGGAAGAAAATACATGTAAGATCCTGCTGAGTGCTTTATCTAGAGACCCTCTTTCTCCAAAGCTAATTAAGCCATAATGATGCTAGCTTTGGAGACTGGTGTTCTGATCGATGTCTCCTGTATCTTTTATTACTTTTTCTCTACCTCATGTTTTCCGTTTCCTTCATCATTGGAGATGTTATCGGCGTGACCATAGTGGCTTGCCACAGAGACTGTCACAGTCGCAGTCCAGCCTGCAGTATATTGGAAAGCTCCTACACAAATCAGGAGAGTGCAAAGAAACACAACCCTGTCTGCACGCCAATATACAGTTCCGGCCTTGACAATGCCCGCTTCTTCTTCATGTCAAGGAAAATATCGCAGGAAAATAAAACTGGAGAACCGCTGTGGAAACTGGGTGGGTTTCCAGACTGCGCCCCGCAGATGCTGCATCCCGAGTGGCAGGGATAAGCTGCCTGGATGCTCCAGAGCTCTGCCCGTACCCTTTGCCCGCGGCCTGTCTTGAATTTAAAAATCCGCACTGGATACACGTCGTTTCCTTAGGATAGTACAATATATACGTGTGCGCGTGTGTATGTCCAGATATCCATCAGTCATTTTAGTTACAGGCATGTGTGTGCATGTATAAGATGTATGTGTATATACATCGGCTCTACATCTGGACTAGCTTTTCACTTTCGTACCGAGTTTACACCCAGACGCTCACGCCTGTGTACACACTTATATAAAAGTACGTCTGCGTTTCTGTTCTCTGTGCAGAGAACCCGTCTTCGCCGGGTCCAGCGCTGCACTCCCCGTCCTGCCGAAAAGCGGGGCCGGCGCCCAGCTTCGCCTTCGGTATTTACCCTCCGAAGCCAAGGGCGCGGTACCGCAGCGGAGGTACCGGGCGGCTGTGTCCGCGGGAATTGCCACCTCCCTGCACAGCTGTCCCCGCCTGCAGCCCGCAGACCCGCCCGCATCCCTCCGGGCCCCAGCCAGCCCCCGTGCCCCGGCGGCACCTCCGAGGGTGAGCCCGTCGGCAGCCCTTCTCCGCGCCGGAGCCTCTCGGGCTCAGCCCGTCCCCTCTCCCCGGGCTTTGGGCTGGTTTCCCACAGAGAAGCTTTTTCGCCCTCTTTTCCCCACAGCGCTTCCCCCCAAAGCGTCCCCACTGCCTCTGCAGCGGGGCCGGAGAGCGGGCTGAGCTGCCACAGAAATTGGACTTGCCGTTCTTGCTGCCTCCTTTCGCAGACTCCTCCATGTCTATCTTTCTCTCTCTCTAATTTATGACCTCTCAGCTCCTGTTGACACAGTTTTCCACACTGCCTATATTGTAGGATTGCATTGTAATATACGCCGAACCAGCCCAGCCGTCAGCCAACACACGTAAGGGTGGGTATTTGATATTTCGCAGCTATTTAGTAATGCTCGGCTCCATTTGAAGATGACAACAGTTCACCTCGCCTCCAAGTTATTCATGAATTACAGCTTGAGATCCTTTTTCCTTTTGTAAAGTCTTCAAGCCCACCAAAGCAAGACACCTAAAAAGCTACGGGAGATTTCCTCCTGGCCCAGCCGTTAAACAAACATTTAACTGTTCCCTTCCGATAACTAAACCTACTTTCCGCAGATGCTAGTTGGTTTTGGGGTTTTTTTTATTGCAGAACCCAGAAAGCGGCGAAATATTTACATATTTGTTAGGAAAAGCTAGAAAATGAGCTCTCAACATGCTGTAAAAATATTCGGTTACTTACCGATCAGACCAGTTAAACAAGTATGAAACCGATTTCAGGAGCGTCAGTCGTTCCGGTGAGCAGCGGTTGAGGTGCGTAGGCGAGGGCAGCAAGCTGGAAAAGAATCAGTTAAGAGCCGGGTTTATTGTTAGCGTCTCAAATGAACTCTTTCTGGAAGAAAACACCGTCCCTGGCCAAGCTCTGAGCGCTCGGCTGCCCCGAGAAGCCAGCAGCCGCGGAGCCGGAGCCAGCCTGTGCTAGCTTGGATCGCAAGCCGGGTGACAGACCAGGCAGAGGAACTTCGGCCCCCTCCTCCCGGGGACGGGGGATCTCTTTGTGTATACGAACCAGCAATAAAAGCAGAAGCCGGAGCGCTGCCGGGGCATCCCCATCGCACCGGGCAACCGCTGCGGTGCCCTCCGAACCGATTTTTATTTGTTCCGCTACCGGACCGGCACAAAGCACTTCGTAAAAGCAACCTCGGAGCGTAAGAAGCTCTCACATAGAATTTTTTGCCAAGAAATTCCTTGGATCCATACTGTACCTGGTTTGAGGTTATCCGATATTTACGTTTTAATGAGTTTGCTGGGTTGTTGGTTTGGGTTTTTGGGTTTGGTTTTTGTTTTTGTTTTTTTTTTTTTTAATGCAGATTTTACAGTAAGGCATCTGCTAAACACTTGCATTAACCTCTGCCTCCATGATAATTTTTCCCCCCTTGTTTTAATTACATTATGGATGCGGAGGGGCAGCCAATCCTAAAAGAGGAGCTCGGCAATTAGCAGAGAGAACATCAAAAAGTTTTATTGCGGAGGGCGGCAGGCCCCGCCCCCGCCGCTCAGCCATTGGCGGCCGCCGCTTCT
>VZZY01005950.1:0-39157 GCA_013400335.1 Eurystomus gularis
GAGAAGAAAAAGGAGAAGGAAAAAGGAGAAGGAAAAAGGAAAAGGAAAGGAGAAAGCTGTAATATTTTGAACTTTTCTTCCTAGTAATCTTTAATAAATGAAACACACTTTAGTGCAGCTCATACCCAAAGTTTTCCCTCCTCAGGCATAAAAATTGTCCACTGATCTCTACAAAAATATAAAAAATACAAGTCCATCTGCTCTTATTATTTTTTAAACACAGAATTTGTGTCTCTAAATTTAATTCTGCAGAACAACACCTGCTTCAGTGACAGAACATTTCTAAACTGTAGAACTGTTGATCTAACTGCAGGAAGTGTTTACAGTTTTGAAGTGAGTATTCCTGCTCCTCTGCCTCTTTGTTTACATGTACAAACATTCTGATTTCTCTTAAATGGCTTGTTTTAATGGCAATGTTTTTTCTTCCTCGGTGTGTGCAGATGGGTAAGATGGAAAAATGCTCTCGAGTAATGCAAGCTTCTTTTGCAAGAAGTAGAAATTACATTTGTGTACTACAATCCACGTTGTTTTTTCCTGCTAATTCTTTGCCTTGAAGATGATAAGCATAATCATACTATACCTGTCTTTCACAGAGAAATTTTTCTGCTTTTCAAGGGTGTGAATGAGAGTAACAAGAAAGTTCTTGTTACAAATTAAAGCATGCAACATGTTGAAGCTTTCATCCTTGCTCGTTTGGTCTCTGCTCTGGAATAGTTAAACACAAATAAGCAAACTGTAGTTTGGCTACGATGGATTCTTCATGCTCAGAAAAATGGTAAGCAACACATGGGATAAGAGCCTGGCCTCAGTTAAATCAGTGGTACTTCTGCATTTATCTCATGAGTCTCAGGATTTTACCAAAGATGCATTTGTGCTTGTGTACAACACAGAGTACACACATGCAGAGCATACATTGCCTGGCACACACACAAAGTAATGCCAATAATTAAGTTTGCCTGTCATTTCTCGTGATTAGATTGTGTTTATTTTATTTAAATAATTCATAATATACATTGGGTAACAGCATCTTACATATAAATTTCTTCTTATACATAAATTCATGCAACCCTCCTCATGGGGGGAAAGGGAACATACTGAAAATGCAATCTGATGTGTTCTAGGACAACACTGAAATAAGGGGCACAGTCACTCTTGGAAAAATATTTATTAATTAAGATATATCACACTACACCAACTTACCTGGGGCATGTCTTCACTGAAGATGGATGCAAAGTCTCCTGACTAAAATATAAGACAGGTGATATTTATCATTCTTACGTATACCAGAAGTTTCTAACACATGTAGGTTAAACGTGCCAAGCATGTTCCTGATGGCATACAACTTGAAATAAAACAATGGAAATGCTGGCTTCTAATGTGGCTACAATATCAAAACTCTACACAGTAACTTCTGCAAAGCTGCTGCCAAGGTTCGCTGAAAAGTGAACTCTCAAAGATGATCTGGTATTGACTTGAGCGTTACAGTTGTGTTGCTCTACACTGTTGAGCTGCAGGCAACCGATGCTCCACAGGAAAAGCTGCTTATTACCCTCATCTGCAAATGAGCTGATGTGCAAGGGGTGCTGCTGGCAGCGACAGCCTTTGGTACACGGAGTTTCTGCAACAGAGTGACACTTGAGTCCATCTGCCTTCATTTATTCCAAGGCACTTCATGAATGTTCTCTAATGAACTCTCCAGGAGGTCCATGCTGTCAGTCTCCAGAGAGGCACAGGTGCCTCACACATCCAGTCCTAGAGAAAGCTCTCACAACAAAGGGAAGCCCCCTGTCCTCAGATACTTGGTTAAGTACTTGGATACCGACACTTAAGCCTGTAAGGTCCCAACACAGCTGCGTGTTCCCAAAGCAGCACCTTGTGCAACAAAATCACACTAGTAATATTTACTGTCATCTGCTTTATTGATGATGCTGGCAGCCCCTAGTTTCCTTATAGAATCATAGAATCACAGAATGGTTTAGGTTGGAAGGGACATTCAAAGATCATGTAGTCCAATGCCCCTGCAGGGATATCTTTCAGTAGATCAGGTTGCTCAAAGTCCTGTCTAACCTGATGCTGAAGACTTCCAGGGATGGGGCATCGACAGCTTCTCTGGGCAACCTGTTGCAGTGTCTCACCACCACCATCATAAAGAATTCTTCCTTATGTCCAACCTAAATCTACCCTCTTTCAGTTTAAAACCACTGACTCCCATCCTTTTACTACAGGACCTGGTAAAAAGTCTCTCTCTGTCTTTTTTATAAGTCTCCTTTATACTGAAGAGCTGCAATAAGTTCTCCCCAGAGCCTTGTCTTCTCTAGGCTGGACAACCCCAACTCTCTCAGCCTGTCGTCACAGGGGAGGTGTTCCATCCCTCTGATAATTTTCAAAGCCCTCCCTTGAACTCACTCCAATAGGTCCATGTCTTTCTTGTGCTGGAGACCCCAGAGCTGGACACAGTACTCCAGGTGGGATCTCACCAGAGTGGAGTAGAGGGGCAGAATCACTTCCCTTGACCTGATGGAGCCCAGGATACAGTTGGCCTTCTGGGCTGCAAGCACACAATGCTGGCTCACATCTAATTTTTCACCTGTGTATCTGATTTTTCATCCCTCCCTTTTCTCATGCCTCCTGTTCTCTTCTCCTCTACCATCCTCTTCTTCCTTTTCCTCTACTGGCTATTCCCATTTTTTCAGAATTTCCTCAGCACCTCTTACAGCACCTACCATTGAAACACACACACAGTGAAACAACCAGAACCATGTTGAAGGTTAAAAATGCTTGTGAACAGGGAACAAGCATGATGGCATTAAACCAAACAATATGGGAAACTGAGAGGAAACAGAAATGATAATCCAAATTTAACGAGTAAAGCAAAAATCAAGCTGAACATAAGGAATATTTTAAGAATAGATGTAATATCCCTTTAACACCTACAAGCATTAAGCACAAAACAAAAGCTATCAAGCCAGATTAAATATAGCAAATTGAAGCAGCAGGAAGCTAGAAGCTCAAAATGAAGATGGGGTCCATCACTCTTAATTTTAGGTATCTGACTCCCTCTTTAAGCAACTCATCCCATTCTGAGACAGATGTCTCCGGCAAGTGGGATGAATCACTTTCCTGAGCTGCCTGTCTCTGCACTGACTACAGATGATGCTCAGTGAACAGCTTTGATGTCCGTGTTTAAACAGATTAGATGAGACAAAGCCATCGAACACACTGGAAGGCAGAAAGAGTACAATATAGACATCATTCAAACACATGAAGTTAGTGAGGGAAGTGGTGGTTTAGACCTTAGACCTTTCTGAAACCTGGCTGCCACCTACTACCCCACTGCCTTTTCTGTTCATCCATAATATTTGTTTAGTGGAGTGCTGCTCTCCTACCACATTCATAGAGCACAAGGTGTGTTTGAACACTCCTGCAACGTAAGTGATAAGCACTTAGCAGGAAAAAATTGGTACATGATACATTAAATAACTTGCCTGACACCGTATGTCTGTAGAGAGCTAATAGCGGCAAGTTTACCTTTGCAATGTCAGTATTTCAAACTGAGACAAAATCTAATTGGAATCATTTCCAGGATGCGCAGTGGCATGAGACTCACCAAGGCAAAAGAGGAGCCCTTCCCTTTCTGACCTCACATAATGCAACAGAGTGGCAGACTTTGTGCCTTTTTTTCTTTCCTTTTTATTTGCATAAAGCAAAGCATTTCCACCCAGACAGCTTCTACAGATTGTTACTGTTTTGACAGGGGACTATCACTAGGAAAAGATATATTCCTAAAAATAAAAACACTATTTTAATGCTAATATGCCTGGCAACAAAACAAACTGAAAGGAAAGAGATGCAGAAAGTAGTATTTTCCTGGGTCCATCTTTTTTCAAACCTCCTAGTGACCCCATACCAATTAGACTGGGGGCATCACAGCAGTACCAGAAGAGACATTTCCAGTTTCCTTTGGTGTGAGAACTGGACTCAAAGTGTATAAAGATTACGCAGATGTAATTGTTAAATATTATTCTGCCTTCATAACTGGTATTTGGTATTGTATTAAAAAAAAGGCCCCAATTCTGCACGATCACAACCTGTTTATCACAATGAGCTTTTAGTGGACTCATATAAGGCAATACATTGAAACAGTGTAGGTAAGATTGCAGGACTGGGCCGCAGCAGTGACATTTAGCACTAGTAGATAATTCACATACATACTAGCTGCAACCTAAAACACCACAGCACTAACCAAGGTTTTCTACTCATTAGCGTCAGTTATGCAGCAAGATATCACTAGTTAAGATCAGAGCTTCTGCCAATCAGCAAATGCCGGCAAGCACTGCTTAACTTCATGATATAATTTTGAAAGCTGTGGCAAACGCACTTATCAGCATCATAATGTGCCACATATGCACAAAAATAGCAAGAGAAGTGAAACATTCAAGAGAAGGCCCCTTCAGTCCTCTGAGGCAGTGGCATAAACTGCTCCCAAAAACAATAAAAATATCCACCTCTGAACTGGACTTAAGTACAGTAAGTACTTATGCAATTTGTAAGCATTTGACTTGCACTCCTTTGAATCAAGGTCCTACCATTCCTGTCAGCAGCTTGGAGTAGAAAGTCAGCACGACCTTAGAGCCATTTCTTCATCCCACAAGTCTAATTAGGAAGTGTCATGATGTTAGCTCTCATGTTAGCTAGCCTGACTGTTACTTTAATTAGCTATAGCATGGAGAGTGAAAGTATGAGAACACAAAAAGCAATGGATAAATTATAGCTCAGTTAGGATGGCCTGAAAGGCAAGCAGCTTGGTGAGGCTGGGCAAAAAAGAAATGGATGCATACACAACCCTTGAAAATTCAACAAAGGTGCTTTATCTACAGCATTTAGGCTTGGTTAAATATGGAGATGTACAGCCCTAAGTGTTCCTTGGTAATTCTTGATTTATGAAAAGTTTCTTGTGCAATTACTGTGTAGTATTTACTTGAGTTATTTGACCCGACCTTCCCAGATTTTCATTATTAGGCAGGGCTGACAACTGAAAGAGTTGTAAATATTTACCTCTGGAAAGAAAGTTCTAAGAGCAAAGTGTTTGTAGTCAAGGAAGGGAACGGTTCCACAACTATCCACCACGTCTAATTCATCCATCTGCAGTTCAGCAAATCCTGAAAAAGCACCCACATCCCGACCCAGAGAGTTAGTTGACGCAAAATCATCTTCACAATTATAACTTGAGAGAGATGTTCCTTAAAAAACAGTTTTCAGGCAAGAAGGGCTGTTTTTCTAGCCAGAACTCTTATGAGCAGGAAAGTACCAATCCTTTTTTTTTCCACTTTTGTTGAAGGAAATATTACATTAGCCCAGTGCTATCTGCTGCTGCAGTGCACACCAACATTAAAAGGGGAACTCTGATACAAGACGAAAATAGTCTAACAGCCATAAAATTATAATGTTTATATAATGTGAGGTTCTTCACAGTTTCAGTTCAGAGTTATACTGTACTTAAGCTCTACAAAGCTCTTTAGACCTACCCTCACGTATTTCTTTCCGAATCTCGTATTCCAGCAGTTCAAGTTGCTGACTCTGTTTACGAGTTAACTCTTTGGATTTGTATCTAGTAACTATGAATGCCGCTAAAAAAGAAGAAAAAGATTCTGAGTACAGAAATTGCAGAACAGACAACCCCCATACAAGACATATTTTAATTTTAAGAAACAGAAATATTAATATACACTTGCACTCTCCAGGAGGATTACTGCTTTTACTGTTGTCAGTGTGTTAGTACCCTTGAGCCCCAGTTATCTGGATCTAAACCCAAATGTTTAACAAAAAAAAAAAATAAATTCCTTGTAACAAGGCCTTAGAATTGTCAATCCAACTTTGAAAGTGCAGCACACCCTGCTATGTACAACCCTCAGAGCGAGACACAGAATCTAACCACCACTTCAACCACTAGCAACCTACTTGTAGTAGCACTGATTAAACAAGAAAAACAGTTCTTTTGAACAGGAAATCCATTTCCAAATGGTTAACTTCTCTAAAGCTTTTTTAGTGAGAGTAAAGGCACGAGACACGGTTCCTGTGAGGGTAATGCACTTTTAAAAAAAAATCCAAACAAACAGAACAAGAACAAATCCCCAACCTTATTACAATAAATGGAAATTTATCAAATATGTAACCAGGGCAAAACATTCAGAAAAAAGGAGCGACAAAAAGAGGAGACAACTGTTTACCCCCCTTAATTTAGTATTGACCTACAGATTCATGAATGATCCAAAGGAGACTGAGCAGAAACACCACAAACATTGCCTGAGGATAAGCAGTTTGTTAGGAAACGTGTATGCTGTAGTCTGACACGAGGGACTTCACCACTAGACCAGCGTAAACTTTGTCTGCTCTTACTGGGAACAGGGGAAAACCACCAGACTGTTTGTGGCAGTCCCAAACACATACCTGTGTGTGTATATGTGTTTATATGTCATGATCATACCCTTCAGCAAATCAAAAACTGAAAACATGTAATTGTACTTACTTATAATGACACCCACTACAATAGGTAGCAAAATAAGAACATATAAATATATGTGTGATGATGTTGGTTTGACTTCATGCTCAAAGTTTCCTAATTTGACCTGAAAAAAGAGAATGTCTGTGTTAATAGAGAACAGGCATTCTATCAGTGCTTAAAATGACATTTAATGTATATAAAAAAATACGTATTTGAGGCACATGAAGGACCCTAGTTCTCCAGAGTATTGGGAAGATGGCAGCAATTCAGGAAAATACATGTGACCCAACACAAACTTAACTTTTACCGTACTTCATGTTTAAGCAGGATAACAAAGCAGTGACATGAGGAAATTTTGGAGGTCCTCATGAAGCACCGAATTTTGCCATTGCTGTCACTGCAAACAAAAGCCCTCAAAGGAAGGGCAGGATCTGGCCTCCAGCTGGCCAAGTGGTTCATACATTTCAGGACTGTTGCTGAATGGTCTGGCATTTTGAAGTGATGAAGGCACATATTGATAGTTAAAGTTGCACTCAGTGTGTTACTCTGCTGAGCAGAAATGCAAGGTAAGACTCAAGCTGATAATGAGGGAAGTAATATTTTTGAAAGACACCTGGCCCACAGCCCTCTTCCCTATTTCTTTGCAGAAGTTTCAACCTCTTTGTGTAGGATGTAGGGCATTCTTGAAGGTCCACTTAAGAACAAATGGCAACATAGAAGATATGTACAACATCCCCCAGCAAGCCATGGGCTTGTCAAAGGCAGGACAGGCATTAATTCTTAGGAATATATGAAAGTGCTGGAGTCTGCCAGATGCTGAACTGAGGCATTTACCACTGATAATTATGGCAGAAGAAATTTCACAAAGGAGTATCTCAAAGAGGACTATGAAAACACATAAATAAAGGGCAGCTAAACCTATAAACGGAACAGAAGTGAAAACACTCTTTGACACAGAAAAAGAATACCACCAAGTGCCAGAGATAGAAATGAGCCTGACATAATTGAAAAGGAGAGCTGGGTTGAAATTATTTTGGGTTACAGCAGGGAAGACAGAGATCTGGTGACTTCAGTCACTGGCTTGTCACAGGAGATGAGCAGCCAGGGCAGCTGGAGGCTGCCAACAGGATAGTCACACTGCAGCTACACGGACACAAGCATGCAAAGAAACACCACAGGGCTGAAGGACACAGCCTTCCTATTCCCAGGGCTATAAAAACAGAAAACAAAGCAGACCTATTTCTTCCATCAGAAGTTTTTTTTTTCCTCAGTTGCTTATATATTTTCACAGATCCTAAATGAGGTACTTTTGATCTGAGCTTTCCAAGGATCCCATTTGCTTTTTCCAAGGCTGAAATGCATTGGTGGCAAAATACATTAATCATCTCATGACTAGTGCACCTGCCTTTCTCCACTAGCCATGTCCAGCCAAAGCATTCCTAAAGCAGAAATTTCTGTTACTCATCCCTGTTTATTGAAAACTGAAACAAAGCATTCATTTAATTTTCAGCTCAAATTTAGATTATCTTTAATCTTCTCCATAACCTTCCTATTCAGTTGCCCCATTTCTTTCCTTATCTTTTACTTATCTTGCTTATGAATCATAGACTAATTATGGTACACCTGAATTGATCCAATTCCTAAATTCATTTCACTCCTCCTCCATAACATTATAAAACCTCCTCTGGACTAGTAATACCTCTGAGATTGATGTCATCAGCAAATGTTATTAGCACATGCCTTGTTTCTGTGCTCAAGTCACTAGCGATATTAAATAATATCTGTATGAAAATCAACATTGCCCAAAGTCAGCTCCCCATACACCGCATGCAGTTTTTCTAATCCCTAGCATCTTCATAATCACCATGTTAAGTAGTTTACTGAATGACTTCCAGCTACATGTGACCTACCACTCTTTTGTTGTTGAGGAAATCATTCACCTCATCAAATAAAGATATCTAGCATACTCTGCTTTTATTAAAAAGAAGTTAACAATTATCCCATTTTCCACTTACCTTCAGGTCTTTAATGAGTCCTTCATTCCAAATACATTATAAAGCTTTACGCAGAGCTAGGATTAAATCAGCAAGTGTTCATTTACCTAGTTGGGTTTTTTTTTTCTTTTAAATACTGGTTTTATATTTGCTGCTCTCCAGTCATACAGTACAACCCCTGACTGCAGTTGTATTTAAAATCTTTCCTACTAAGCCTAAAGTATCATGTGCCAGTTCTTTCTCAGTGCTGTGACGGGAGTGATGCTGTTCCTGCTGTCTTGAGCCCCTTGCTCTATCTAAACCTTGCTTCTGTCACAAGAATAGCATTTTCTTCTTTGACATCTTCCAACTGATCATCCTGTCTTTAATCCCACACTCAATATCCTCTTTCTTCTTGAAAACTAAGGCAAGGCATACGTTTATTGTTGGGCCATACCTATCTTTTACATCCAGCTTATCCTTTCTTCAGAGTAGCCCTACTTCTTCTATGATTATTTATTTATAACACTGAAAAAATAAGCGATGTTTTCCTACTTTTACATTTTACTTCATGTTGGAAAAAATAATTTTCAAGGTACCAGAAATGAAATGTTACCATGTAACTATTGCCTTTGATTTGCCTTAGCAAAGTGGTGACCTTTCTATGACAGTCACTCCTACAAAGCTTGCAGGATGAGCACGTGATATTGCAAGGCAATGTTAATATTTAAATGCAACACCAATCTCAGGAAGGCTTTTCCATGCCATAAGTGGCTCAGACGGCAGGATCCACAGATGGAGGATCAGTTAACAGTGATAAGAAATTGAGAATAGCTTCGTTAATCTTTACTATGAGCCATATGCCTTGAAGTCAATAGAGTTATTTCAGTTTTATACCACCATACTTGGCAGTAAGTCTGGCATCATTTTTCTCCCTCATAAATGGTGATGATTGCATTTTTAAAAATTCATGTCTTCATCTTATTCATGGAGGAAACATCTTAAGCTGCCATTTAGCTTTGACATCCACGGTAATGTTCTTATATCTGGGCCGGGCTTGGTGCCATATGTTCAAAGCATTTTGGCCTTCCCAGTGCACACTGAATGCCACCCCTTTTTTCATGCAGAAATGCCTTCTCTTCTGTCTCAGTGGTGATCCCTGTGCACTGTTAAAGATCTTTACCTACTTTAGTAGGAAAAAGTGAATGGGAGGACACATTCTTTCTCCTCATGGTCACACTGCAGCAGCAGATTGCTTACAGATCTAAGATGAGGGGCTCTCCTGGAGCCAGTGATGAGTATCAGTGATGTCTGTGCTGAAGCTAGAGGTGTGACAAGCTACTGCTCTCCTGGAGCTCAGTTCGGGCTGCAAAGCCTACCTCTGGAACTACAGCAGTAACCAGGCAGTAAATGAACGCAGGATTGTTAGTGATACCTAAGCTAGGCAGGCACGCTTACATATGAGGAGGGTAACTGTATTACCAATTACCAGGAGAGCAGAAAACACATCCAGTTCCTTCCTCTATAAAGAACATTCATGGCGACAGCATTTATACTACCAAACGCTGCTGAATTGCAACAAAAGGGAATTCTACTTACAAACACTTTCACTGTGGAAAAGTCAATCTTGTCTGTTCCTTCCCTTTTGAACTTGCACAGTATGGTGCTACGGTCTGGCTTTTTGGTAATATTTTGGACACTGAACCATATCTTTTTGGTCTGTGCAGCAATCATATACGACAGATAAACCTCTATCTCTGTTTTAGAAATATTCAAGTTGTCATTTTCTTTCTAGAGGGAAAAAAAATGAAGATAATAAACAGTCACTAAATACAGTAAGAAATAAAATGATCTCCAATAGCTATTTAAAATAAGGAATTGTAGATTTACCACTTTCAAACTTACATATATTTTTAATTCCAGATCAGGATCCAGCTCAGTGTGCAGCTGGTAGTTAATGAACACTGGGTCAGGGTGATAGTGTAATTTGACACAGGGTATAAAGGTAGTTTCCACTTTTAACATCATATCAACAACTTTACCCTCTGTTGCATGGCTCAGGCTTGGCGTTAAGTAATGATATTCAGATTTATTTTCAGGACACCGAGAGATCTAGAAATGCAATAGCAAAGCAGTACCAGTCATTAAGTACTCAACAGTGGGTACAATTACAAACAGAGGCACTCAAAATGATTTTAATGTCTTCCTGACTTCACACAGATACCTACTAAACCTCTTCTCTGTGATCAGGGCTGCATGCAGAGCACCTGGGAAAATGTCTGTGTCGAGCCTGTGTCTACCTTTAAGCACATTTATCACACACCCTGCACGCTGCTTTAAGGCTGATTGCACATTGCTAAGGCAGCTATTTCCTGCAGTGAGACAGGAATAGTGACAGTGATTTCTTCTTCCTTCCCCTCAATGCAGGTGACAAGAGAAGAGCACCCTTGGGCATTGGCTCTCCCTAACTTAACCTCTGAGAGAGGGGGGTGGCTACAGTCACCCCATTGCTTCGTCCATGGAGTGGTGCTGCTGCTTTCTGGTCTCTGTGCTGCAAACCCTGGTGCCTACCTCCCGAAGAAAGGGTTTAATCCCAACATAGCCCCAGTCCACCACCACTTGTTGAGGCATTGGCACCATTTGGGCTCTCAACACAAAGCCAGAGAGAAGTACACCACTCCCTCCTCAAACAGACCCATATATGGAGGTTGAGGAGACTCAAAAAGGACAGATTTGGTACAAGTCTCTACAGCACAGAAAAAAGGCTCAGGGAATTATGCAGGAGAGTAGCTTATGTGTATCCATGACCTTGTACTGAGAACGCGTGCAGCTGTAATTCTACAAGTGGCCATATCTACTTCAGTAGGGTGACTGATGTGTGCCTGCGAGTGTTTAAAAAATACTGAGATTCCCCTGAAACTTTAGGAACAAAACCTAATCCCTCAAGAGACCTCTATTTGGTATTGTAAAGGAGATTAAGACTTACAGTAAGGTTTGATCTCTGGTCATCTGAAATAATCACACTGTCCACCACATTAAAATTTCTACCAGTTGTGGTAATTTTGCGACCACCACTGTAAAAACAAAGAGAAAAAAGGGGGGGGGAGGGGGAGAGAGGAGGTTAATATCATCTATTTTCTCACAGATAAGTCCTGCATTAAGGTTTCAGCTGTGAATAAACCACTCACGTGCATTTGCTTTGGTAGCAGCCAATATAATAAAGTCAGACTGCGGCAACAAGATAATTTGAGCTATACAGTGTGCTTCCATTCTTTCCTCATAATGTAATGATAAATAAAACCAAATGACTTGACAGCATACACATACATAGTCCTTTTCAGGGAGCCTCCACCTTGTTCTCTATTCATGCAGCCAAAGAACTACACTGTGATTTAATATTCTGTCTCGAAGAGAGAGCGTTGTGGTATTTCAGTGCCCCAGAGCTGCCCTGCCCGTGCTTAATTCTTGCCTTCTTCAGGATGAACCGATGGTGCCAGGCACCTCACAGGAAACATTCTCAGCAGTATACAGACCATCTGTCTCAGCACACACAATGGTGCTTGTGTCTGAGGGCTCTGGCTCACAACCTCTGCTGAACACAGTTGGAGTGGTTTAAGGTATTATTAATTTCCAGCTGCCTGAACTGCCTCTCACCTGGAGATGAGGACATGCATCCTCACTGCTCAGCTGCTGCAGCTGCCAGCCCAACTCATTACCCCAAATCCACACTTGCCAGAGCTTGATGCCAAGGTATCAGATTAAGAACATGAAAGCGGGTAAAAACCGTGCAGGCAGACAGACAGGTGGAAAGCTGTCCCTGAGAATATCTTAAAACCACCCTGTAAGTCTTCCACTGGAGCTGTGAGTCTCCCACAGAACACATCAGAAGCTTGCAAAGGGTTTTTTCAGCTTTAGGGAACCCAGTCCTGAAGCAAGTCTGTGTGTATTACTGCAGCAGTGATTATTTTCACTTCATTTCCAATTCACTGATACTTTATACTGTTTCTGAGGTGAAGGGTATATTGGCATCAATAAATTAAGTTAATTGGAGTTTGAATTTATTCATGCTACCCACCCTTTGGATTTAGCTTTAGTATGAAGAGACTATTTTTCACTTCTACAAAGGAGACCTGCGGTGGGCAGGAGGGAGTTTACAGAATCCTGCAGAACACAGAATCCATCTTACAGCTATCATGATCCTATCTGTATGTTAAATGTTACATTAGTTTGCTGGAGTAAATGTGTGTCACCTGTTGTCAACCACAACAGGCTTACAGCAGTCATCCAAGTTTACACCAGCTGCAGTCTGGCCAAGGAAGGAGGCTCCCATCGGCTCAGTGGGACTACATTTTAATAAATATATAAAAAGTATTGAAAGACAAATTTACCTGATCCAGGACGTATTTGGTGTGATTCCAAAACATGATGGCAGTGAAACATAATGCAGGGTCATTGGTGGTGAACATTTTTTCCCGTTAGCCTGTATACATATACTTTTGGCTTCTTTACGTGTTGGTGGGAGAGCAAATGTCATTTGTGTATCGTTTAGCACATTTCTAACTTTAATGCTGGAGGAGAAAGAAAACAGTCAGATGCTGAAACACAGATTCCACTATGCCACTCATTGCTGTTACTACATGAAGCCTATAACCTAAAGCAAAGGATAAGGAAAAAAAATAAACCAATCTCTCTTTGAGCTGCCAGATGGAGGTGGAAAGACAGAGCAGGGAGTAGAAAAGACAAAGTAGGGCATCTTCTGAATGAAGTTGCTATGTGTCACAATACTCACAGGGGACAGTACAGATATTGGTCTTACAGCCTTGGGCTGAGGCTATGTAATGCAATGTGTGATTCTGCTTTTTACTGGGTACTACTCTGTACTACCCAGCATGGTCCATGTGTTAGTCAAGAATGAGAATCTTCAGCTTCCTTTTCTTTCTCTTTCTCTCTCCCTCTCCCTCTTCCTCCCTTTCACTCCTTCCTCTTTTTCTCTACTTGCCCTCTCTCTCTACTTCCTCTCTCCCCCTCCTTCTCTCCTTCTGATTTCTGTGGTCCCCAGGGAATTAATGGTTGAAGTGAAAATTCAACAGTACCATCTGAATACTTTTTCAAGTGCTAGCTGTGTAAAATGGGCTTGGTAATCATAGGCAGCCATTGCGGCTGCACCTGAAAATGACTGATTCAGAATATGATAACCTAATTAGCTAAGGAGTTACACTGTGCAATCATCAACAGAAAAAAGTACAAGCTGTTGCATGAGAGATTCCCTTCCCTGACATGGTGTTTGCACTTTCACAAGCAGAATCCTAGAAAATATGGGCAATATTTTGAAGCAAAGGAGAGTCAAACAAAACACAAGGCTTTTCTGTGACTTCTGGTTGCCTGCTGCAAGGCAGAGAGGGCCACAGGTACTGAACTGTCCTGCTGCTGCTATGAGAGCTGTCCACCTACCCATCCATCCCTTATATCATACCCAAACACCAAACTCATTTCCATCCTTCGGGAATTTAAAGTGGAAGTATAACTAAAGGAGTGCAGAGCATCCCCTGCTCTGCTGAGGAGAGGTCCAAGACAACTGTTCACACAACTGTATTGCTAGGGCAAAATGGGCATAATTTCCACCATGCAAAGCAAAGAGTAATATTTTTCAGAGCTTAACTCACATGTCTGTTTTACAGCCAGTGATTCCAGACAGTATCAGTTTTATGCCTGATGCACGTGTGAAGTTTTCTCCTTTGACTGTTATTTCACTTTTGCCTAATGTAGAAATCCACAAAGGTTCGATGGAGTGAATGCTGATATGCTATTAGAAGACAAAGCAAAACAAGATCTGTTTATAAAAAGGCTAGGCAGTTAAACAACAGCTGCAAAAACAACCACCATTCAGGAATGTGGGTTTTATGGAACTGGGATACATTTTTCTTATTAATTTCACACCTTGTTAAGCTTGATCCTGGGAGGTCCTGTCATTCACAACTTCTTTACAAGCCAACTACTTTGACCTACTTATTTTATATTTCAATTTATCTCATAACAAAGCTGCCAAAAGGAATCACAATCTGACATACTGGAAGGTAAGTATCATAAAAGCCCAGCTTGAAAAAGTACATTTTGTGTGACGCTTGAAGAAAAACCCATGGAGCCATCGCTATGAGAGATCAGAGAAACAAATGAAGGCATGTCTCATGACCTGAAAAGGGGAAGCAGGGTCAGATCCTAGAATGAGAAGTCAAGAAAGTCTCAGAATTAGCTTTACTAGAAAGTCTTTTCAAAGTCACACATAGAGCTAAAGGTACAACAACACAACTGTGAGGTTTTTTTTTAGTATCCCATTTTGATGCTAAGAAGTTTACAAATCTATTTTCCAGCATTTAAGAATAATCCTGGTTTGCTCTGATGCTGACATGCTGTGACAGTCTTGCAGTGGCCAGTTTTTAAACAGTGCTTTTCTTTGTGTATCTTTATATTTAATTACTCTAACTCACTGACTCTAAAGAGCAACAAAGATTTTTTCCCTAGTGTATACCTGACACATTTCACAGCACCTCGTGTTTCATCAGGTTTGCTGCTTCCCCACTTTTATAATCACACTGATGGTTTCCTCTTTGTGTATCTTTCAGATAACAAACTGAAAACATTCAAAAAACCAGGAAAATACGCATGTGAAACCACCAACTGTTTGGGACCTTCTCAGGCAGATGATTTCTAGCTTGCTTTTAGACTGCCTATAGTGCCAGTTTAAAGGGAGTTTTAGAGCATTGTGATTACCCTGATTTCTGCTATGCACCTGTGGACACCTCCACTGGGCCATTCAGCCTTCCCAACCCTGAGAATGGTGTGGGTGCAAAACCTCTAGGAAAGTCCTTCCTACAGGGTTTTTCTCCCCACTAATCTTTTCAGGCACCCAGAGCGGCACTAGGACTTCAGGAAGGTGGCCTGAAGGGACCATCAGGGTCACATCACCATCCTCTGCAAATACAGCATTTGTCCATTTCAGAAAAGTCCCCAGCACCTTATTCCCACGTTACCACAGCCCGCTGGAGGCTAGAGCACTCTGGTGCAAATGTGAGACCTGTCACAACTGACTGAAAGCTGCAACTTGTGCCTTAGAAAAGGGCAAGAGAGTGCAAAGGCTGGGGCCAGAGGGTCTCCAAGATGACCTCTGGTATGGACAATGGAGGAGGCCAAAAGAAATCCCTGACAAACAGCCTGAGGGGCAAAATTCACTCCCACCCTGACCCAGGGATCAGTTTAACCCTTAGTATGGGAGCAGGACAACTGAAGCTGAAATCTGAGAGATTAAAGCCAGTGAAGCCCCAGTGCTTTTCTCCACGCATGTCCCATCCCTCAGCTTGTGCCCAGCTGCCAGCGCACCAAGGACAGTCAACATCTTCACACAAATCCAGAAGCCAAATATTACAGAAAGGAGTAAAACATTGCTTCAGGGCTCTTACTGGTAGACAGCAGGGAGCCCTGAAGCACAGGAAGAACCCAGTATCACACAGACACCCAGAGATCCTCCAGAACTGCATCAGGGCTGTAAGCCAGGGTGAGGGGAACACCAGGCATGATGCTGCAGCACTTCAGGGCTCCTGCCTGCTCCACACACCACAGGGCACCTCAGCTTAGCTTGCCTTGTTTCTTTTCTTACACCAAGGCAGCAAGCTGGCCTCAGCTACTCAAGGGCTCGCTTCCCGGCTTGACCGCTGTGGTCTGCAACACTCTCAACAGCAAAAGAAACCATGAATTTCCTCACTGAATGCAGGAGGGACCAAGTGTCCTCACTGGGGTCTGCACTGCTTGTTTTCCCAGCATCAGAGAGCTGCTGACCTTCCAGTTGCTGCGTGACAGGGGCTGAGATGCCCAGCAGCAAGAGGGAAAGGAGACAGTGGAGAGGCAGAAGGATATTTTATAAAAATCACTAGTTGTGATGCATGCAATGAAAGCGGCATAAACATGCAGAGACATACAGAAAGCGTGTATCAGGTCCTCAGGTAATGTAAATCAGCACAGCCCTGTCAACTTCAATAGAGCTCCACATCTATGATTCTATGATTTCTGAGCTGCAGCCCCCAAGCCTGTCGTCTGGACAGCCTAACACTTCCCTGGGGCTGAGTAAACAGTGGCAGCCACATCCTCAGAGGTGTGGTTAGCATGGTTGCAGGTCCCAGTGAGATATCTGGCAGTGGCCCAGGTTAACCAGCCTATGCCACCCTGGGGAGCTCCTCCTGCTCCAGCACAGCTCCTCCTGTGGTGCTAGCACAGGGCCCTGAGGCCATGTGAAGAATGGGATCAGGGAACTGGCCCTGATGAAAAATAACTTGCTGAAAGACAATGGTTATTTCCAGCCAAATCAGTTTCCCAGCCAAGCGTGCTCATGCAATCACTCCAACTGCTGCTCTGGCAGGGGGAGGGAAGGTGCATGCATGGAAACCAGCAGCTGGAGTCAGGAGGAGGGCTGGGGTTGCCACTGGAAAAAAAAAAAAAAAAAAAAAAAAATTAATCTACAAGCTCGGCTGGGGTTGTGGGAAAACACAAATCCTCTTTCTCGGCTCACCAGTATGTTCTCCTTAAAGTACCAGCAGTCAAACGAGAGCAGGATTTCAAATGCAATTTCAAGCCTTCTGAATGGATCAATCACTTCTAAATAAACATCTGCCTTTGGATTGCCTCTAGTGCTTTCACTGCCTTGTCCATCACTGTCTTTCCAAGATAAGGCGTGTGGAAGAAAGCCATCTCCCAGGCAATTCCAACTATTTACCAATGTCAAATTAATGCACTTGGAAGCAGAGCAAAGAAGAATTTCCTCTGTTCTTTCACCAGCCATAATGCTTTATAAGCAGACCAATCCAGAATATTAATGCTCAGAAGCACAAGTATTACAATCCCACCTGTCTCTGTGAAAAACAAAACTTTGTGATTATGTTTAAGAAACCTCAGCTGAACAGCTGAACTGAAGAGCTAATTTCTGTCTTCACAAGTAAAAGTTTGGGTAGTTCTAATGAAACAGTTAGAGATAAGAACACAGTCACTATTTATACCAACTGCGCTATCACTCACAGAAAAGCAGAAACCAAAAAGTGTAGGCAGCAAATCTCTATATACTTACTCATCAGTCAAATTTCTCTTCACTACTAATTTCTTTCCTAACACCTGCATGTCATAAGCAACCACGGATGACAAGATGGATTAGTTTTATGAGAAAAAAAAAAAACATTTTGGCACCATTAAGAATGAAGGGATAATCTTGTGGTTAAAGGGCTGGCCTATGAGGCAAATCGTATAGACTATGTGCATGTATAGTCTGTATGACTTCAACGGAGAACTCAACAACCAGATTCAGAAGGTACTTTGGCACCAGTTACACTCCCTTCTTTCCAGTGTTCCAGCTTGAGCAGGATGGCTGGAGAGTAGCTCCATCTCCAGTTTTGTCTACGGTTTGGAAGCAAGGAAAATTCTTTTGGAAGTGTGAACTAGGTATTTACCCACACCCAGGGATTTCAGTCCCTGGATGCATCCTCTAGCCACTCGTTCATTATGCAGACTCTGGGTGGAACATCCTCCCCTTCCTTTGCTTCCCCGGCAGCTATGTTCCAAGAGAAACTGTGATCTAGCTGCATAAAATGAGGAAGAGGTTTGAGACTCTGAAATCCAGTTTCACAGAATTGTCTGTGACAGCAGAACTCAAGCAAGCATTTAAGTCAAGGTAAGAGATTAACTCCAAAATGTTCTCCTTTGTTTTTTTTTTGTTTTGGTCAGCTTACATAGCCCAGCCCTCAGCATGCTGGCTCCCACGGAGTGCCTAAATAAAAATTGCATCTAGAGGCAGGTACATGACTATTTCACTGTTCACTGTCTCAACGTCTGGATCTGAAATGCAAATCTCTGTTGCTACCTTTAAGCACCAACAAAATACTAAGAAAAAATAGTATCAATCCAAGTTCCACGTTATCTTTATATGTAACCAGCTGCCTCCTCATCCATTTCTCTATTCTTCCTGCAAAGTTCTCTCATTTTAAATAAATTCCTCCCCCAACCCACAGAACCTCAATAATATCAATCTTAAAATGCCAACTAACCTCTGTTTTCTGTGCAGTGGCAATCCCATTGGAAGCAGTCGCATTACAACTATCCTGAAAAAAAAAATAAAAATCAGCATTTCTCCATGTCAGAACAAGGACATTGCTGCTCAGATGTAAAAAATACAAAGGTATCACAGGGGATTCCAGTCCTCCCCAGTAAACTTCACCTGGCAGGTGGTGGCAGGAGAGACACGCGGCCATTGGCAGCTGGCACACTCACCCTTGTGTATACATCGTGAGCAGCTGGTAACACAAAAAGCAGAGTTTTTGTAAGACACAGTGACTCAATCTACATTCAGCCATGAATGTGAAATTTCAAGTGACAGAAAAAAGTACAAACACAAGAGAACAACCTGGCAAATATGTAATGAAATGCGTAAAATACATAACCTGCATTTACCCTCCAAGTCTATTGTTCTGTTGTGCTTATCCTGAGAACAAATTTAGTATGAAATACAATCTGTGCTGAGATGCTGGGAGTCATAAATTTCCTAAAAGCATGAAGCAGATGGAACACTTTGGGTTTCATTTTGCTGTGGTTTTCTCCAGTACATAAGTGGCCAGATAGTACTTTTTAACCAGAAAAGGGCAGAAAACGATCACTGATTATTTTACAGCTTGCCTGAACTTCTGTTCTGTGTCTGTAGTGCTAGCAAATATTGCTAGTTTGCTATTGCCTTCCCCTACCAGAAAATATGCCTACTGGAGACTAGTTTGTCCCTCTCTTGCTTTCCAATGCATCTATCAGCATGGAGGAGAGCCAAGAGCAGCGCAAGCCCTCTCCACGCATGCTGAGAAATGTTCTGAATTAGAGAAAGACAGCTCCTTCCCCATGTTGTTCCAAGGACAGGGAAGTGATATGCCACTTCCCAAAAAACGGGAGTTCAATTTCATCCCAGGTGCCTCTGAAGTAGCCTTTTTTGTACAGGAGAAGAGCCTTCTGAATGGAAACACTCTAGTTACCTACAGCATATGTTATCTGATCTTTTTAAGTTCTAACAACCATATATCATAAAGGGTTAGGCCAGGTACTGGGCACAAATTCTTTCTACTGCAAGCTCTCTAACACAGAGTGTGGCTTTGAAAAATAATGTGTACAGAACAATAGGTATTCACCAATCCTATTAGTAGATTAGATGTTACTTTCTGGTTTAATTGTATTCATGTTACCCATGGACCGTATCTGAATTGCAACTGGCTCTATTAAAAACCAGCTCCATAAAGCGACTTTCACAGAATTTCTTGACTCCTCTGATCTAGGTCTTATCCTGAGTACCAGGAGCCCCCCTTTTTCACAAGGGCAAAAAGGATTTTAATATCATTTTGACATCCTTTATTATCTCTTCAGGCACTTGTCATAAATTCAGTCATTGTAATGATTCTCTTACAGCTAGCTGCCAGGGTCCCGTTAAAAAAGAGTCATCAGAAGAAGTAGCTTTCTAATGACAATAAAAAAAGAGGAGGAGGAAATGGGTCAAGAAAAGGGATTTGATTATCTTTAGTGAAATGTATTTCCTTAATAAATACCCAAAAGAATGATCATACTTCAGCCTTCCTCCCACCCCACACACAATGAAATTCAATAAGAAACAGGCTCTTACTTTTTCAACTGAAATGTTTGTGTGATATTCCAAGAGCCTGAGGACAGTGATGCTTCGAGAACTAGACAATCTGGAAAAATGTGACTGTTAGATACATGCTGGATATTACACAAAATAACTGTAAAAAAAGAATTGAGTTGAAAACTTGTGGGCCTTCAGCTGTTCTTTACATGGTATGCACCTTCTTTCATATATTCACTCACACTTTTGACTGGTAAAAATAACTAGATTTTGTCCTTCCATAGCACCCTTCAGGTGAGTTATTCCAAGACTATATACTCTCACTAATTAAGCCTAATGCCACCACTGCATGACATACAAACGTAATGCTATTGTAAGGATACAGATAAGGAAATGCTACCATGGAGCAGGGATATAAAATCATCTCCTGAAAAGTACACAGTGGTATACTGTGGCACAGCCAGACCCCAAATTTAATCCTTCTAACACAACAAACTGTTCCAATGCAAGATATGCCAACATATCGTACTTCTCTCTCTTTCTGTCCCAGAGACTTGGTTTCAGAGTCTTCTTTTGTAATCTATGCAGTAGCAATTTTCATCCTATTTAAATCTTTTATGATTGCATGAGTCAATTTGCCATTATTTCAGCTAGCAATTACTATACCAACAATTCACTGGCAGCTGTGGAATGAAAGAGTATCTTCTGCTACAAGCAGAATACCACATTGAAAAGTAGAGTTAGATATATACCACTTAAGCCATGGTCCCTTTCATCTGTGTGCCTGCAGATGTGCATGTCTGTGAAATGAATGACTGTCTGAGATCTAAGGAAACCCATGTGCACAGACCTTTCTGGCTTCTCTATGCTAGGAAGTAGATAGCTTTTTAATCCAGAAAAGTTACATAGATTGAAAGTATATCTACCTCACAAAGGTAGAGAAAGTTTTGTCTTTATCACAGGCTGGCTTGTTCAGATAAAAACTAGCTTTAGCTACATCTACATTGTTAAATCAGAAGTATCTCCTAGCTCCACACGTCAGCATGGCATTTGGGTGCTCACTGAAAAGGTCACCTGCACTGCTTGTTAGAAACAGCCCTTGGGACTGGTCCTGTGTTTAAATACCTTACTAAACAGAGAGCAAAGACTGATTCTTAAAGGTATGTTAATGCTTGAAGATATGGATGAGAACACACAGACATTCTGAAATCCTTCACCAAGCACCTATCTGCATCTCCAGAAATCTACGTATCTGCAGAAATCTGACATTTGAGCACAAAATTGCCTAAAACTCTTGCCTAGGTCATTATATGAGAAAGGTCTCAAGCTATGAGCTACAAAAAAATAGTATTTTACTAGAAGTAATAAGTAAATGTAAGGAATTTATCTGCTTCTGGTAGAGCCTGTCTTCTAGGTCTGTATAAATACTTTAAAACCAACACTGTCAAATATGGTTTCCTGATTTTGTCTGTGTTAAAATTAACGAAACCTATTATTTTCTGTATGACCTGGGCTGACCTTTCAAAATGCACCAGACGACACTGAGTAGCAGGTATTTTCAAAATGTTTTTTTCCAGAAATGATACCTGAAGGAGTCTTGCCAGTGCATCTTCTCGTGAAACTGAGGTCTTTTTACATGAGGTACCATAAATAGCCAACGTAACTTCCACACACACATTATCTACTAATATATCCCAGCTCGTAGGAGCATGTGAGCGGCAGTAATACTGGCGGGCACAAGCTAAGCTCACAGCCCTCTGGTTAATACTGTCAAAAGGCTCATCTTTGGCACAAAGCACACGCAAGGTGAGCTGGCTTCTGTAACAATATACTCTGAAAACCTGCTAAAGGAGTACCTTATGCCAGGAAAACAGAATTAAAAAAACGTACTCCATAATTATAAGAAAACATGGCTTTTGGGAGTGGGTTAATAAAGGACATTTTTCTTCTCTAATGCACTTGTCCCTCTTAAAAATCCACTGACAGTGTTTACTAGAGACAGCTCAACAGACCATAATACGCAAGGATATCGCCCTAGCTGTCACCTGCTAGTATCAAAATCTTTTCTTCTAGATGCCCAAATCAAGATTGGACAGGAACTTGACACAACACTTGTATGATGCCGGAAGAGCTTTTCCCATACAAAGGCCACAGGATGAGCTCTGGAGATCCTGATATTGCAAGAAATCTCCTTCAGGGACAAGGGCCCCAAGAGAGAGAGCTCTTTGTAGCACCGAGCTCTTCAGAACAACAGGTCCTTCTAAGTTCTGGTTAACATTTCATTCCTCTTTCCACAGAAAGGTATTATGAGATAATCTGATTCATGCATTCCATGTCTTTTGGGCTACATTATCTAGGAAAAGATAAAGGCAGGGATTTATCTTTTTTTTTATTTTATCTGTTTCCTCTTCAAGCCACTTAAGAGCACATAGTATCCTTGAGCTTGTTATCTTTGTCTCTCAGTTTACATGAAAACTCTCTTTTATATTCTAACACAAGCAACTTAAAATAAGGTACAAGGTCAACCTGTACTAAAAGAGCTTTGTGCTTCTATACAGACCCTTGAAGCAAGGCAAGGAGGACGTTTTCCTCCTATTAGTCAAATAAGACTCTTCTGTGAAGGATTATTATCTGATCTTTGAGACCAAAGCCTAGAGAACAGCTTGAAAGTCTTGACATTAAGTAATTTACCACCTCATTCTAAAACTTGCAGTTGCCCATAAGATGTAAAAAACAGATCACATGCATCATGCATCCAGTACCAATGGCTCTGGTCTCTAATTCTGAGAACTACTGGTGAACAAAGTAGCGTAAGAATTATTACAAAATGATTCAACCAATAATTCAGAAAAATGAATGAATCATGTCAAAAAGATGTACCAGCCAAACTGCCCCTAAACCATGTATTTTTCTGCTAATCCTCTACACAGGACAATCACTTTCTCACAAGCATCTAAGTTATGCTAAAGCATTTAATTAAATGTTAAGATTATTTATTGCACAGCCATTCATAGTCAAATTCTCCTTTTATTTATGCAAGTACAGTTTCTGGCAAAAAAATATTCTGTTTGCAGATGAGAGAAGGGTTAAGATGAGTTAATTTGTCAAGGCAGAGCAGTGGACCAACACTGCTTCCATAGCTCCAGCCAGCCTGACTGTCACTGCAGCTATCTCAATGTTCCTTAGACAGGGATTAATGGCAGCATGTAAATGTACTCCTCATGCTAAAACACTGCACTGCTCTAGGCCGAACTGAAGAAGCTGCTTCTAGCCATGGGTTAACATGTTTTATATTACTTCTAGAAAGGATTCTATATTAACAAATTTTTAATTACCAAGAATAGTGTGAGTAGACTCAAATCACTTGACAAAACATGAATATTCTTATTCTCAATGACATTTAATAAAATGTATTACCTACTCTCACACTCATTAGGTCTGTATTTATGCTCAGTTCTCCTCAGCAATAAAGGACAGAGAATAAGTATTAAATATGTGTAATAGTAAAACATACCATTATCAGCTATTGCCAGAGGGGTCAGATTGCAGAAACAGGATGAGTTTTGCAGCACTACATTTTCATAAAATTTTTCAACAGGTGTTACAATTTTTATCACACAGGAGGTAAGGATTTTGCTTACACTTGCAGTCACAGCAACCTAATAAGCAATAAACACAGGAATACAACAGAATTATTGTCATATTTGTTAAGTCCTCACCTTGTCTTTACAGAAAACTACAAACTATGAAATGTACAAAATGAGAAATTTTGTGGTGGAAGCAGACAATTCACTAGGTAGCCTCTCAAAAGAGAGGGCCCCTCCCAACTGTGGAAGCAATATAGAAGGTGTCCTGAAAGGAACAGCATTGCTTACTTCCAGAAATTAAATGGATCTGTAAGGTACGTTAGGAGAACAACCTGGAATAATTTTGAAACAAGAATTTTGCTGTTAGCACTGTTATATGCTGTTATTACTGTTATATGCTGTTATTGTCCCTTTAAAATATTTGAGCAAGAATGTAGGAAGCTGCACAGAGAGACATTTGCATCCGTAACCAAAGTGCACTTAATTATGGAACAGAATTTATCTTGTAATGAATTATCCTTTGTTTCTGGCTGAGAGCGCTTTACAAATACGATCGCATTAGTGCATTCAATCAGGAAACCAGAAACAATAGCATGCAGATTAAGTGGCCAGTCACAATACTTGATAATCAAATACTCAAGGCTGTGTGCTGTGAACAGATACTGAGTAAATACTAATATCAAACACTTAAAGACACATTTGTGTTAGCACATGTCCCAGTGAATGTTCTGTAACTTGTTACAAAGCTCAGAACTTAAATAATGCACTTGAAATACAGTCACTGGAAATATTAAAATAGCTGATAATGTGATATAATGGAAACGTTGCCTTTGTCAGCATAGTGAATTTTTGATTCAATATCATGAAGTATAGCTTCAAGATACACTTTACAGGAGAGGAAGAGAACATCTATCTGATTGACACATTCAACTCACTTGGATTTCCAATACATCCGTCAGTTGCTGAGATAAGAGGGCCATAATATATGGAACATGGTAACAAAAGAAGGGAAGTCGCAACAAGCAACTGAACAACACATTTTAAGTCACAATAAACAAACACACAGAAAATTGGGTGTACCTACCTGATTTTTGGCAGGGAAACTTAGCAGGATTTTCAGATCTTTATCAGGTGCATGTGAAATGTTATACCAACCCTTTATGCTGTTTGAATGTGTACAATTTTCTCTTAACGTGCACCTAAAAGTATACATAAAATTATACTAGCCTCCTTATTGTAGCTTTGACTTCAGACACTACTTCAACTTATTTAATGTTATTGATTTTTGCAGGAACATTATTGATTTTTTACAGGAATATGGTTATAACTGAAAAAGCTTCAGGAAAACAACCAGTAAAATCTTCTGCTTATCAAAATAAATTACAATGCATTGATATATGCCCTAGGGTCCTCATTAAGTCAATGGGACTCAAGTAAACATTAGACGCTTGGCCAGTGACAGTGGACTTGGTAGTCTGGGATGGAATTCATGACCCCCAACTTCATTGCTCCATTGTACAGCTCTAGATCTGATCTCCACAGTTCCCTCTACACTCAGTGGGGAGAAATACGGTCTTTCAGGGTTCAATTCACCTAACCTATTTTAGATATCCATACAAAAATGAAATCAAATCACACTATAGAAGCTCTTCATTCTCTCCAATGAGTATAAGAGGAGATGAAGGTGAAGCTCAGATGTAGAGCTATGCATGAGATGCATCCTCCTTCCTAATCTCCTCTGTTGTCCGCTAATGCAAATGGTAATCTTTCCATTTCATGTCAGTGCATTTGGTTAAAAACCCAGACCTTGAAAAGGTAGTTCAAATTAGATTTATATGTCTTCAAGAATAAAATCCATTTCAGAAGAAGGATGGTACAAAGTAAATAAAAATGTTACAGATGCCAAATTGTAGGAAACAGAAGCTGCACAGCAGAAAATCAAGGAAGAATGAGGAAATACTGGGATATACAAGTGCTACAAATATTACACATATTAAAAATGTGATAAGAAAATGGGAACACAGCATAAAAATTATATGGACAATCACTGAGTTCAAAAGGTGAATCCTTAAAATACTATCTGCTATGAATCATTAAATAACAATCCATAGATTAACTCCAAGTATTTTCATATAGCTAGCAATTAAAGACAAGTAAGTGCTAACTGCATATATCTTAATATTAAGATTGAATATTTATAAATACATGTAACATTTAATGTTGTTTTAATAATACTATTTTTCTACCAATTGTAGCAGCATGTATAGCTTCAACCATGTGATCAGTGACATGCCCTAATGAGCTATTCCTTCACTAAAAACTAGAAATGAGTGCATAGTTGCAAAGCACAGGCCTTTTTTTGTGAGGAGCTCCCTGTATTTCACAAACAATGTGCTTTCTCTCCAGAAGGAATAACACAAGAATGACTTTCAAGAAAAATACCCACTGCTTTCCAAAATGCCCAAAATAACCTCACAAACCATAGAAACCATAAAGCCATCTTCTCTGTAGATCAAGACGCTGGCAACTGGAATGCAGTTAAGCACAAGGTCACTTCCTCTGTGGTCTAACTCAGGAAACAGAGTTCCTGCTGCACAAGAACCTGGTGGGGCCTTGCATCTGAATAGGTTCAGATCATAACTATACTGTAAGAAATTGGGACTATCCCTGACATATTTCAGACTGTCTGAATGACAACAAATTTCAGTCTCATTTATCTCTCTCTTCACCTTACTGGGATCACAAAGGTCCATCAGCACCACAGTTTTAGAATCACAGAGGATGAGATCTGTCATCAACACATGTGCATAAACCAGATGCTCAGATATGTACAGGTAGGTAACTCTCACTGGCAATGATGTGTGGGAGAGAGACATCCTGTAGTTCCTGACAGTCTGAGAATCATAACGTTGAGGATTCAAGGCAAAAAACTTGCAATACTTGGCCCTAAATAAGTACATACATTTCAGTGACTCTAATATAAAATATTTTTAAAGTAAACTGTTTGTAAAGCTGAATATTTAAAACTAGGATAAAGTTATTTGCCTTCTTAGATTGCCTGAGGAACACAAGAAGTGAACTTGTTTCCCTCATCTACAATGAAGAATCTAAGAGTTTAATGGCAAAAAATATAATGCCATCCAGGACCCAGGGTTGTGCTTGTCTTCACGCCAGGAAAAATGTGTGTTTTATTGCTCTAAAAGCTGATCTTTAACACTCAAACAATGTGCTATGGAGAATGGTCATTTTGTAGGAAGCAGTTGCAAAGAGGGCACTAGAGCATGTGATGCCCCTCAGCATAAATTCTCACAATTGCCCTGCACAGGCCAAGAGTAACATGAATACCACTCACCTGAAGATGATATTATTTTGTTATATCCCTATTTTTAGACAATTGATATTGTTTGCAAGCACACTGGAATGAATATAGCAGATGGGTATTATTTGTGAACCACATGCTTCTGAAAATCAACATACAGTGCACAGTCTCGCTTTCTTGGAAAGGTGGACTGGATCAGACTCTATACAAGGATGAAGGTAAAAACCCTAGGATCAGATTTCAGACATGCATAGATATGTGTACAGACAAAAGCAGAGTCACGATTTTTTCTGAATTTTGTGCGGCAAGCTAGTTCTTTATACTACTAAAGATTCTTCTTCACAACTGGAATCAAGTTCCACTTACTTCATTATGATAACACAATACCTATGCACATCAGTTCATTCACATTTACTTAAGTCTCTGCTTCACTCATCTTGTATTAACTACAGAGCCTACTGGGTTTGTCCTCTCTGCCTTGCTAAAGCACACTAATTTCCTCATGGAACGAGAACGCGGTTTCAGAGAAAGTTTTGGCTTCCCTTTCCAAGGTACCAGCCCCTGTATGAAGTCCACAGATGTCACACACGCTGACCAAATTAAAAAGTAAGTCTGGTCTTGTCAGATAACAAAGACATATTGTGTTGTTTCCATATGGAAAATACATGTAAAACATCAGTGCATTGCACAGGAATAATTTCAGCATACTTCAGGTAAATCTGATTCATTTATAGTAAATCTATGAACATTAAGAGAAATCACACAATGCTATGACTAATTGCTTTGAATTATTGTAAGTGAAAAGGAGAATTTATATATTTGTCCCTACAGAAGAAAGAGTAGAAATAGAAACAGTAGAAGCATTTTGTTTCATTCTGTTTTCACTTGCAGTAAGATGGGCAGACTTTTTCATCATATTGTCTTTAAAATGAAGCCCTGCTGGTAAGTTTTATTTTAAAAAATGGAGTGTATATTTAATACAAAAATTTATTTCCCAGTAAGAGTATGAAACATCATTGTTCTCAAAATCATTACAGAATATACTGCTTTAGTGGCCATGTATGTAGTTTGATTAAAATACTGGCTAACAATCTTCCTCTTTTTCTGTAGCTTCACTCAGAACTCTGTCTTCACAAACCCAAATATTCATTGATGCTAAGTGCTTAACAGTGAAAAACTATGTGGGTGTTGAATGGGATTCATATTATAGTAATTCATTTTTCCTCCGAAAGAGTAAATTATTTTTGTTTCAACAGATGGAAACTTTTGGTGATTCCCCTCATAAAGAGGGGATTTACTGACTAATAACTGTTATTCACAAACTCTTTATAAGGTAACTAAAAGCCTAAAAAGCTTAGCACTGTAACACATACAGTTTCTATCAAGGTAGCAAAAGAGAGTTTGAAGCAAACACTTTACAGAATAAACACCTACTCTCTTCTAATAACTTCCTTTGCAAACACAAAGTAGCACATCTTCAGCAAAATCATGTTAATGTTGAAACAAACTAAAGTGGGTAGTATTAACCTTCTAAAAGAAGGCTCCTCAAGGAATTCCTCAAAAATCAATCTTACAATCACTTTTGTTTAATGTTTCAATCACTGATAGACTGGCATAAAGGAAGGTTTACACCCTCGACATCTGCTCATGATACAAAGATGCAGAGGAAGGTAAGAATATCACACAGGAAAACTTGGATAATCTTGAAATGGGATGACATTTCAAAGCATAAAGTACAAGAACATGTACCTAGAGCAATAGAAATCTCACAACCCATATGTGTTATAGACTGGAAACTCATCAGCTGGAAAGAAAACAAAGAAAGGGAAGAACCTGGGGGCATTATTTGATCATGGATGACTGTAGCCCATCAAAGTGATGCTGTCATGAAAAAGACATTTGTGGTACCAGGACACACTAAGTAAGGTGCTTCCTGGACAGACTGATTAAACACCATTGAGCAAGGCACGGCTGAAATATCTTCTGGAATACTCTGGCAACCCTGGCCCCCCTTACTTTAAAAGGATGCATAAACTTCATAGAAGGGCTCCTGGATTGGACTTAAGAAAGAAGTAGTGTCTTATGCCGGAGGATATTAGTGAAGTTAGCTGATTTAGCACACCAAAATGAAAGTGAAAAAAAAAAGACACTGCTTTCACAAAAATGCTGAGGAGGTAAGTGTGAGGGAAGAAAATCTATTTAAGCCAAGGTGATATGAGCACCGTAACAAATGAATATAAACTGTCCCTAAATACACACACGATGAAAATGAGCAGACAGATTTTTACCAGTAGAAAAGTAAGAGTCTCAGATAACCACACAACCAGGCCAGGGAGGACAGAAAGCCTATCTAAATTTAGGATGGTCCTGGATTAATTTATGAGTAGTTTACATGATGTGGTTACTTGCAATTGCCAAGACGAGGCTTGACGACCTTGGAATTTCTCCAGTCCAGGCCAAAGGCGTACAATAGCTTTCAAACCTGCTTCAAGGAAAGCAGTGAACTAATGACTCAAATGTGGAGATGAAGTGTTTAGAAAGAAATTCACCTCTGGCTTAAACCAAAGGCGGTGGTTCCAAAGCAAAGAACTATGAATACTAAACACAACTGAGCACTCTTTCCATGTTGTCACACGCAAGATGCTCCCAGCTATTAAGATGTTTCAAGCACGAGTATACAATTTTATTTCTCAATCAATCTGGAAGGCAAAAACATCTGTTCTGACACCAAAATAATTTCTTCTTCTCAAAAATCTCAAAAATCTGAGGGTTAACATGGCCTTTAAAAGGTGCAGAGCTCCTTTTCACATGACAGTAAAGTGTCTCACATTTATGGCTATGACTGATTTCATAAAAATTCAGTGATACAATCTTGATGCTGAATAGCCCCAAGCCAGCCAAAATGTACACTGACTAATAAAGCATTGCTTTACTATGAAAGTCTAAAATACCAAAAAATACCTTCGATTCAAAGAACACCACCCACAGTAGGGATCCTTTGCAGATAAGCATTCTTGCTCGGAAACATATCTACTGCAATTTGCAACTGGTATTCTTCTCACCTAAAACCAAAGAATGCAATAACACACTGAATTAAAATAGCCTCCATAAACAGGGAAATTGAGGGTTACTATTAAAAATCTGACAGCAACCAAGCACAATCCCTTTGGGGAAGTTTCCTTTCGGACTCCCCTCTGCCAGAAGACCTTTGGATAGAAATAATGCAGACTATTTTACACACGCTGTATTTTGCCATCAGATGATGAAACACCTCTGACAATGACAATTTGGTTCTACTACTTAAAGGCCAGCATAGACAGATTAATGCAAGAACAACTGATTAGCAGAGTAAATTATAGATAACAATAGAAAGGAGGAATATTTTACAAATGATGCTCCGCTTTGCAGAACACCATTTTCCTCTCATCAGAACTGAAGATTTTTAAATGATTGATGAAAGTGCATCCAAAAATGCATGCGCAAACCAAAATGCATCTGTGTTTGCATCACCAGGTCAGGTTACTGCATGTGCACACTAGAACAAACACATGCAACTACTTAGCATGCATGAAAATGCCATTTCAGTAAGTAAATGTAGATAATTGTGGCTATATCGTATGTAGCTATACTTGTACATTCAGCTCGAATATCCTAGCCAGCCATTTTCAGAAAAGGAAAAGAAAAAGAAAAAGAGAAAGCTGATTACAAATACTGAATACAAATACAAATAATGTGATTAATAACAGTGTTAATTAATTATCTTAGTACAAAAAATATTCCTAATTCAAATATTTTTTTCACAAATTTGCAAGAATTAAAAGTTCCTATATTTTGTGAACAGAAATGACACATGGCTTTCTGCAAACCTTTATTCACTGTTTTTTTCCAGCCATATCTTATAAAATCCAATTTATCTGAAGGTATGAGAGCTAATCAGTTCAGAAACCAGCCAACATCATAGATCACTAGCAAGTTTAAAAAGACACTGTGGAAGCCCTATTTAAGCTCCAAGAGATGATCAGAAAGAGGCATTTATTCCTAAAAGCTGTTGCTCCTCTATAAACAACTTGCTCTTTTGCCAAAGCTAAAGAAAACTCAAGTCTTTACTTCAAATATCTACATATACTTTTGTCTGAAATTCTGATTCCTTCTGCATTTGTGATAGATGGTTTATGTCAGTTAGGAGTTCTTTCTCCTGCCAACTTACCCACTCTCTCAGACGACAGGCTAAAATGCTATGTTCGCTGCTGGAAAAGTCATTTTATTGTAAACGAAAGTAATCAAGTGCTGGGTGAAATTCTGTCCAGCTAAGACAGCCAGCCAGCCCTTACATTTTCACTGCCATCTTCCCTGCTGCTGGTGAGACAATGGAATTTGCTGAGTTGATGCTCAGTAGCCCTGCTGCAGGATCTGCTGCAACAACTGCAGCTCCCAGGAGCTGCTCTCTGCTTGACGTGCAGCTCTGACGCGTTTGCTCACATGCAATAGTTCCCAGTGATTACTGAACTCCTTGGCCCTACTATGCATACACATTAATCACTTCTGATTGTGTTTTTTTCTTAAAATCTATGACTAACTGAAGACAATGAGAATTTTATCATTGATTTCAGCAGAAACAAGACTTCAAACCCATCTCTCAAATTAAGACATTTCTCCACATCAGAAACTCTAAAACTGACCAGCAAACCCTGGCCTACCAATACCTGGATTGCTAAATCAGAGGAACCCATCTCCAAAAAGTCTACAAGTTTTGTTTGCTACTTCCAAGCTTGATTCTGCACGATGCCTCCAAGAGAAAGAGAAACAAAGACTCTCTCAACAGAATGACATAAAATAAGCATGGGATTAGGTGTGTTGCTGAATCATAGCAACAGTGCGCAGCAGCACCATGACAGTGGAAGCTCTTCTGAGCTCTGCAGAAGAGCAGCCCAAACTCAGACAACATAACCAGTTATTCAAGTTGGTAGCTACAGTCTGGATATTTAAGGTCTAACTCTGACCCAAACTGATGCTCGCTTATAATGTGGCAGAAATCCGTAAAGCAGTAGTTCACTTGAATTTATTGTTTCATTTAATATTGTGCTTACCTTATTGACAGAAGACAGATAGATGTAGTTATTATCTACTGGATCAAGTCGAAGTTTGGGTAATATGGAGGTTTCTTCCTCAATTTCATACAAAACTTCTGGGCAATTAGATTCCATATCCTCATTAAGAATAGCCTAAAACACATGAAATTGAATTATTCACAAGTCCTTTTATTGATCAGTCAGCACTTTAAACAAAAGCCTAATTTCAGCTACATCGGATTTTCTGAGATGATTTACTGTGCCCTGATTCAATTTACCTTCAGCACTGGTTCTCTCACTGCACAAAGACGGAGGAAAAGACTACCAGAACAGAATTTCAACAAAATCCATGCCTGACACATTTTGCACTGAATCTGGCACTGGTTTAGTGTTTGAAACATCCCTCCCACCAAGTGTGTTCCTGATTGACGCAGAAACTGAGTGTGAAAGAGAAGCCTATATCCCAAAGCCATAATGTATTAAGTACGCCTACAAATGGAGAAGAAAGTATTAGCCTTCAGAAAACAAATTAACATCCAGGCATTCGTAATGTAAAAAGGAACCTATGCAAGTGACTGACAACTGTCTTCAGGGCAGAAGTTTCTCTGTGGCTTCTGTGAGTATACATCTGAGGTGGTATTTCTATTTCTTACCTTGCCCAACTCTATTTTCCACCCTTCACACAGAATTCAGGAGAACGAGAGACCACAGAAACTTTACTTTGCAAGTTAATTAACTACACCAACATTGATAGATGGTTTTCTGTAAACATGACTAAACAAGGGAGATACGTTCATGGTTCACTGTGCTAAGGAGACATAGAAGACTCAATTTTATTTTTTATTACCAAAAGCACAGTGAAATCAAATGGGCAAAAGCTTTTCAAGCTCTCTATGATATTCCAACTCCAACTGCCTGCTTAACAAAAACAAAAAATGAGAGTCATCCTTTGCAGTATAGACAGGAAATGCACATTCTTGCAAAACTCAGAAAAAAAATTTTAAAGCATAAAAGACATTTGACTGGATGGTTCAGAAGTTTGATAATGAGATAAGATGACTTTCACTTCCAGATGACTGATTTAAGCTAGCATAGGTCAACTATTCAGAAGCTAATGCAAAATGAATCTTGACTTTTATATTTAACAGACAGCTATTCACATCACGCAGATAAGCTAACAAACAAATCAATATGCTTCCAAAATCTAACAATATTTAATATTTCTACTGGAAAATCAAAGTAAGGAAAGAAACAAAAGACAGAGTAATTGAGAACTTCGCAGTCCATCAATTGATAGTGTGGGTATTAGGAGTTTAATGAAATGTTTCCATGAATTTTAAGCAGGGTACATAATTGCTTTTGAAAGTTATCTTGCTCTCCAAGTAACAATGCAGCAGTTACTTCCCAAAAAAAACAGAAAAGAAATAGAGATTGAGGGGATTATATCTGTTTATAATACAGTGCTTAAACCAGAAAACATGTAGCCACTTAAACACAGCAGCAGCTGATGGAGAAGAGCTGCCACACTCAGCTTACCTTCAGTAACTGTCCATCATCTGTTCCCAAAAAGAGAACTATCTGATTCAAAATGACGGTCCCATAAACAGCCACTAATCCAGAGTGAATCAAGGTAGGCAATTTCTGAATTGATCGGGGCTCCTGAAAATCAGATATAAGAGAAAGCTATTACAAAATCATTCACCTATACTGCAAAACGTTAAGAAAAAGAATCCCCAGGAAGATTCTCAGAGAACTCAACTTTAGACCAGACTTTGGGTACTATTTTAATTCTGACACAATTTTAAAGCAAAATATCATTGGAAATGGCACATGAAACATGAAGCAACTTATATTTTATACAGGGCAACTGGTCACATCTGTGACAAAGATTACATCCACTGCAGCTAAACCACTGACCTCAGCGGGACACAGACTTGGTGTAACAGCAGCAAGTTACTTTTGCAACAGAATTCATCTTTTTAAGGATGTAATGCCCTGGGCTTATTCTTAACTGCCAGTTCTCTACAAAGCCATGCTTTGCCATCACCTGACTGCACCTAGCATGAAGGCTATAGATACACTCAGCAACCATTTTTAAAGGCATGCAAATATTCTGGAGAAAGGAGGCACTTCAAACAGACTTTTTTTTTTTTTTAACGCGTATCAAAAAATGCAGAGCTTCATCCTCCCTTCTCTGGTTTCCTGCTTTACACTAAAGGAAGTTGAGACTTGCGTATTACAAAAATACAAAAATGAGATAAAGCAGTATAAAGTTCATGTCAGGGAGAACATAAATGTACCCGTAGGAACTTTAAAATCAACATGTTACCTACAATTCTCCATCCAACCTGGAGGAAGTTAAGTGGCAAACCTGCAAAAGCAGCTAATGAAAGAAAACAACATGTAGGAAATCCCTGCATTTTGTAGAAGAAACCAAATCAAATAAACCCAGCTGCAGACAATGAAGTGCTGAAACGAAGCCCTGATGTGTGAGAATAAGGTCACTCACAACGTGAGAGACAGTCTCTGCCCCAGACTCTCTACAAGCCCAGATATCTCCCTAGCAAGCAGTAACTCGGTTTTGCAGTCCTGTAATTAAGTCAATCTCCATGGCAGATACTTCCAAAGGTGTGGTTACACCTGCTCTCCAAATGGGTACAACCCCAGCCAAGCTCCATCTCCCCTTCCCCTCTAGTAGTACAATGCTTTCCAGTGAGCTTAGTTAAGGAAACGATGTGCCTAGAAAATGGCTTGTAAATCCATCTACCTACCTACCTAGATTTTCATTTGAGTCATTTTCCTCATCACTTGAACATGTGGCTGCACGGACATCAGTGCTGGCACACAGGAGTGGCAGGCATGGGCAGGTGAGGGAAGAGCTCAGGTAGGACCATGTCCTTGGGAACAAGTCCTGTAGGTCAGCTTACAAAGCCCAGCATCTCAGCGTCAAGGATGGATTCCTAACCCTCTGAGTGCAAGAACCTATTTAGCTTTAATGCACAAGTCAAAGTGTGAGAATGGACCATTAAAACTGACATTTTGCAGAAAGGTGAAGGCAATTCTTAAAGCTATGAAGCAAATCCATAACACAGTAACAGCTGAATTCAACTCTTGCAGGCTAGGATGCTGGCTTAACCCCAAAAAGTTTTTCCACATACAAATTTTTTTTTTCTGAGCTGCTATCCTAAGTCAATTAAGATCTTTTTCAGTCATCTGAATTACTTTAATTACCTTGCAAGAACAACCACTTGGAGTAAAAGAAGACTCGATTAACTTTCATATTTAAAGACACAGGAACTGTTATGTGCTGTCACAGAAGTTCAGTAAAACCAACCTAGGCATGAGACTCCAGGACCACAGAGATCTGTTTGGTTTAGGTATGGGGCGAGGAGGAGATTATTGCAAGCATTTTAAGGTGGAAAAAGTTACATTACTTTTTTATTAGATCAAAGGGTAACAATATTCCAGCACTGGTGCACACAATGAGCCTTCACCCAGGCTAAGGAGTGAGGAGGTGAAGCTTCCAGGCTTTGGTTTCCACCAGAATTAGGATTTTTTTTATTTTTTTTTTCTGCAGCGTATCATATAGCAGTGTAAGGAAATCATACCACCTTGCAGACTCTGTACAATAAGATCACAGAAGAGGGGAGGACTCACCCAGTCTCTGAAAAGCTTTGCTGCCACATTTTATTTTGACCCACATACTAATAAAATAACTAGTGTCATATCAGTACATCCTCCTCATCTGACTGAAGAACCAATACTGACAAGTGTGGAAGCCTCCTCCCCTCACTCTGCTTGCTAGAGGGAGGGTCAGTGCGACATTGAGTTAATACAGATAAGAAGAGGGGGAATTTAGACGGTGGGCAGTCACAATAGAAATTGCCTTCTCTCTTTTGCAACCTATTTCTGCAGTTTGCCTGTTCCCTTCAGGGTGCAGCTGCTGCTCTCACCCTTCTGTCACCCCTTTTCCATGTGCATCTATTTTTTTAACAAGCCCTTTTACCTCTTCCACTGTAACTAATGGGTTTACAACACTGTAGGGCCTTCCCAAGCTTTTTTTTGTTTCCCCACAGCTAAATCCATCCTTAAAAGGCACTTATAGTCTGAACTTCTTCGTACTTGAAGAGTCACCCATCTCCCCGACCATCTACTTGTCTATCCTGTAACATTTCCAGGGTCACATAAAAACAAGAAAAGTGAAAGAAAAGACAATATTGCTCTAGAAGAGCTTTCTTTTTTTAATTCTTCAGTTCCACCCTCTGTTCCATAGTCCCCCAAAATCTTCACATGCACAGGTATGACTAGAGATCTCCTGAATTAAACTACAGTTTGCTTTTAAGTTCTCCTCCCTGTGCTGTTTGATTATTGGCATGAAAGGTATTTATACTCATTTTCTATTTTGCATCTTATTTTCAGATTCATCTCCAAATTATTGCAGCTGCAGCAACCGTATTCACACTGCTACTTTCTGTCTTGATTTTCTCCTGATTATATTACATTGCATGCCTCAGAGGGAAGGGCAGCATTTTTAGCTCACGCAGCACTCAACATATTGAAGCTGGCCAAAAGTAAAAATAAAGGGTTTCAGCATCAGACTGGATGAACAGATGCAGCTATACAAAAGGACACAAGGCTTGGGAGCAGTGTATAGCGATAGCCCACACTGGAACAATACATATACGTTTTTCCTAGAGGGAAAGGCATCCGGAGCCTCATTCGTTGTTCTTTACCTCACCACCCTTCAACCTCCTGCATCAATTTTTATTATATCAGAGAGTAACAAACGTAAACATTGGTGCATGCAGTAATGAGCCTCTATTAGGGCTAAGGAATGAGGTGATGAACTGTTCCAAAATTTTATTTCCGTGAGACTTTTTTTAATTTGTGCACTGCATAGCAATGCTAGGCAGACAAATCATACCAGGTGAGCAGATTGCAAAAAGTCAGGCAGGATGACCAGGAAATGAGAGGGTCTTCAGAGAGACTTTGCAGGGGCAAGATCCTGAGCCTCATGATGCAAGGCAGGAGGGACAGTCAGAGGCTGTGCTTGAGCAAAAGGCTGACGGAGAGTCCTGAGGTTGGGGGGGCCTAGAAATTTGTGACTTCTTGCAGCAGCAGAAACATTTCTTCCCTGCCCTCAGACTTCAGTTTACAGAATTGATAAAGTGTCCTAATAACCAATGAGGGGGAACAAGCTCCATCAAGAAGGCTTCAAAACTAACTGAGCTTGAACAGAGTATTAGCAGAAAGCAAGAGGAAGTGGTGGGTGACCGTGGTTGGAGATTCCCTCCTGTGACGGATGAAAGCACATAACTGCTAAACCGTCACACTATTACAACGGGTTTCTTTTTTTTTAGGGGTCCCAATCCATTACACTGCAGAGAGACTGCCAACGAGTTTGCGTTCCTTGGACCCACTGTTGCACACCCATGCGGATGCCAAAGACATTGCCTAGTGTAGACTACAGAGCTCTGGGGGCAAAGTGAGGGAGATGGGACCCCAAGAGTACAGAGTGAGATTTTTTTTTTCAAAAAAAAAAGGCTTCAGCTTGTTCAGGGAATTGGTTAGTGGGATCCCCCGAGAGGTAGCTGTATAGGGAAACGGAGCTCAGGAAAGCTAGTAGGTCTTTCAGGACAACCTCCTCCAAGCACAAAATTTAGGAAAACGGGGAGACTTATCAGGACATGGCCCCTAGCTAAGCAGGTAAGTCATAACTAAATGACAGTTTGTAAAAACAGTATAGAGGAGGTGGAAGCAGGAACAAGCAACTATGGAGGAACTGCCTGGACATGCAGGGATAGTGTTAGTAAAGTCCAAGCTCACCTGGTGTTGAAACTGGCAAGGGATGTTATGGACAACAAGAAGAGCTTTTACCACCACATGAGCAATAAAAGAACATACAATGAATATGTGTGCCAGCTGAAGAACAGGTCAGGTGATTCACTGACAGTGGATGCAGATAAGGCCCTGACTTCACCGGCAAGGTCTTGTGGTCCTTTGTACCTACAGACTTCAAGGACAAGAGAAACTACCCATACTGGAAGAGGATTAAGCCAGGGACCTAATGAAATTCAATAAGGGCAAGTGTAGACTACTGCATCTGGGGAAGGACAACCACGTGTCAGTACAGGCTGAGGGCTGACCTGTTGGAGAGCGGCTCTGGGGAAAAGGATTGGGGAGTCTTGGTGGACAGCAGGCTGGCCATGAGCCAACAATGTGTCCTCACAGCCAAGAAGGCCAATGGCATCCTGGGATGCATTAAGAAGAGTGTAGACAGCAGGTCTTCTCAGTAGTGTCCAGTGACAGGATGCAGGGCAATAGTCACAAACTGGTAAACAGGATGTTCAACCTAAATGTAAGGAAATATTTCTTTACTGTGAAGGTAGTAGAGCACGGGAACAGGCTGCCCAGAGATGTTGTGGAATCTCCATCTCCAGAGAGAGACCCATCTGAACGTGTTCCTGTGTGATCTACTCTTGGTGATCCTGCTCTAGCAGGGGAGTTGGACTAGATGATCTTCAGAGGTCCCTTCCGACCCCTACCATTCTGTGATTCCGTGATTTTGCAATCTCCTAAGAAATCTCAGCTTATAGAAGTGCCAGGGGAACCAGATGGGATCTGTAGGAAGATGCTGAGAGACTGTCTGATGACAGTGAGAGGCCACTCTCTCATATTTCAAAAGTTGTGGAGACCAGGGGAAGTCTCCAACAACTGAATAAAGGCAAATACTGCACCCAACTTAAAAAAAAGACAAGAAGGATGACCTGAGGAACTACACATTGGTCAGTCTCACTTTTTCCATAGGAAAATCATGGAGCAAATCCTCTTGGAAGTCATTTCTAGGCACAAGAAGAAGTGAGAGACTGGGAAAAGCCAGCATGGATTCACCAAGGATAAATCCTGTGTGACCAAACTGATTGCCTTCTGTGATGAAATGACTCAATTTGTGGAGGAGTGGAGAACGCTGGGCGTCATTTACACTGACTTTAAGCAAGGCTCTCAACACATTTCCCATAGCATTGTTGTATCCAAGTTGAGATGCTACAGTTTAGACAGGGGG
>VZZY01005950.1:46528-79657 GCA_013400335.1 Eurystomus gularis
GGCAGCGCGGAGGGGGGGAAGGTGCTAAGCGGGGCCGGGCCTGGGGACGGGGCCGCTGCGGGCGCAGGGTCGGGCTCCGCTGGGCACGGACAGCGCCCGCCGCTGCCAGCGTGGGGACCCGGCTCGTACCCGTTTAAATACTCCGCATAACCGTCCTGGCAGCAGCACCCCCCTAGCCCATCGCTGCCACCGTGGGCTGGAAGACTGAGGTGTCAGACCTTTAGTCAGAAGTCTCATGCTCTTGCCTGAGGTAGAACAAAGGCTCTGGGCTTTCCGCGGCGTTCAGCAGGGTGGACAGAAAGCGCTGTCCTCTCCAGCTGTGCTGCTGACAGATGGACGCCCATCCAACCTGCGCCTGGGGACAGGACGGGCCGCGTTGTATGGCGCAACCGATTTACTGTATTTCCCTCTGGGTCATTGCTGGTACAGGCTCTGCAAAGTGAGAAGTGCAGGCTGCATGCTCAGCTAACGGTAAATTATCATTTCGCTGAATTTTAAATGAAAAACGGGTTTGTGGAAGGTAGCAAAGATGCGTTTTACTGTTCTCCGTTGGGTGTCTGCGGAAACCCTGGGTGAGGATGGGCACAGGGCCCGTGGCCACTCTAACTGAGAAGAGGATGTAATGTTCAAAACTGAGAGGCCAGCTGACCCTCCGTTTACACTGCTCTTATCTTAAAGTAGATCTACAGCGGGAATAAGTGGAACTGTAAAAACTAGAACAAAAGTAACCTCTGCATAAATGAGTCAACTGCAACATTTTCAAGTAAGAAGTGCGCCATAGTTAGCAAATTTTTATCATCTTTCTCCATTACTGTACCCAGCAGCAGTTATTGTGCAAGAATTGATGTTGCTCTGGTCAGCAAAAATACTTAACCATCTTGCAGCAATCAGCATCTAGGACAAAAATTACTGTGAAATTTGGAGCCCTCCACAGCTCATGTGCTTATCTCTTGTCCAGTGACTTCAAAATGTGTCCAAAATCTGCAAAAAAGTAGCAGAGGATGTGGAGCAGAATCATTGCACAATTTTTCTTCTCAGTGCAAAGAGATGCTCCACGTACTAACAAACTGCCTGCAGCTCACTGAACAGGACTGAACTTCTAGTCAATGCATAAGCAAAGTAAATTCTCATGCCTTTATCACCAAAACAGATTGCTTGCAGAAATGCAATTTATACGGCTTTGCAAAGGAGGCTGAACGTGTCACGCAGGAGTACATTATACACTACCTTGCCTTGTAGTTGCTTTTAGTTGCAAATACAAAGCTCTCAGTGATCTACGTCTTGCTTGCAGCCTGTGAGGCTAACCAGGAAAGCACACCAACCTCCTGTCTGCAAGACATCTTTGGTCCTGGCCCCAGAGCACATCCAGCAATAGGTCTTCTTCTGTGGACAGCCTCGCTTTGCAAAATCACTGAGCTCTGCATTTGTTGGCTTTCAGGACTGACCAAGCGGCTTTATGTTTAAAGTAAGCCACATATACTTCACCAAATGATGGATTTGGTTAAATGGGTGAGGCCAGCCTTGTTTTGGAGAACAGTGATGGCTCCTCAAACTGCAAACTTCTCTGACTGCCAAAACAGCACTGTTCTGCTTCAAATTTTGCTTATTCTAGGACCTAGGAAGGTTGGACCGCATACGGATGCTGTCACAAGAAAACAGTCTAGTTGTGTGGGATGGTAGGTACTCCGTGATGGAATGAAGCAATAGGATAAGATAGGATAGGATAGGATAGGATAGGATAGGATAGGATAGGATAGGATAGGATAGGATAGGATAGGAGGCTGCACACCACCCATCCCAGGGACAGGTATTGGAGCCCAATTCTTCAGACTCTTCCGTGCCTGCATCTCTTTCCTGTTTCTGTTCTTTCCTCCCTCTTCCCAAGGAAGCAGTAGCTTGGACCAGAGCCTCATCTTGCAATGTTTAATTTTGCATATGCTTCTGAGAGCCACTGAAGCAGCTTTGTGCTGAGAATTAGCGCATGAAGTTTTGCTCATGAGTGGCCCAGTTCTTGAAGCGCCAAAGTATTCTCAATTCCTTTCAAAGCCCTTGAAATAAATAGGAGCTCCTATCTTCTTCCAGAGACACCCATCAGGATACCAGCAGAGTTGAGCTTCTGCTGATGTTATGGAAATAGAAAGGGAGGCTACAGGTTTATTTGGTAAGGCTGCAGAGTATAGTGTTTGTTGTTAATACAGCAGACCAGAAAACAGTGCAGTTAGATCGTGATTGAACTGATTCCAATGTGAACTGATGTTCATGCTAGAACTAGATGTTCGTCAAAGGTCTCTTCCTACCCAAACCATTCTATGATACTTTTATAAAAATTAATCAGATAACAGCAAATAATCTAGCTGTATTTTCTTGACTGTCAGTTCCATAGTTGGTGGTTTTATCTGATTGTTGCAGTGATGTGGTTTATTTTTCAGGCACTGAAGGAAGGGCAAACAAGGGAGTCTGCCTGTTAACGTTGGACTGTGCAAAGCATTGCTGCCTAACTCTGGCACTCCGACCAAAATTTCTGAAAAAGCCAGCGAACCAAATTGAGCTTCCTTTGCCAGCCTGAGCAAGCTTTATATATTTCAGCAAGACGGATGAGATCTGAAGTTAGAATGTGAATCACACCAGGACTTGGTTCTACACGGACAATTTAAAGAGCTCCGCTTTAGATCTTCTTCAGTGTTGGGCAGACCACACCCTGAATTAATTTACAATTGCTTTCCTGCTACAGTTCATCTCCCTGCTTCCCTCCTCCTTATTTCTCATCTGCATGCTAAATTTCTCTGAATTTATGACTCCACAGAGAATCTGACAAAGTATTACTCGGTAAATAAGATTTATTTTTATGTTTAATTTATTGAGCTTAACTTCCAATATTTTTCCTGTTTTGCAACTCTAAGCCCAATTAAGGTTTGATTTGTTTATTTAATGCATGTGGTTACCTTAGCTTTATTCTGAAATATTTTTTCTCAAAGGATAAATAACCTTCCATTTACAAAGTAATAAGTGGCATTAATGTTAACATGCATTTTATCCTCAATGTAATACTTGAAATAACTTATTTTCTCACTGTATAGTTAAATCAATTTTGTACTGTAACTAAATGCTGACAAAATAAAAAGGAAATGCTGGGCAGTTTTTCAAAAGGCTTAGCTGAGAAGGATTCCCTTCCTGGCAAAGTGCGTGCATTTGAATACTGAAACTGAGTTTGCAGATTTGCATTTCAGTTTTGTTTCTATGCATCATTTAAAAGTTACTGACCCTTCTGTATTTGTTTTGGTGGTCTTCACAATAAGGAAATGGCAGATTCAAGAACAGTCTCCTTTGTGACCCTTGAGAGGAAATTCCAGTCGATATTGCAAAAAGTGAGCAATTAACTGTGAAAGGTCTGCAAATAATGCAACTGAAGGTCGGGGACATCAACCTGAATTCGTGAATGTTATAGTAACATGTTTACCTGTATTAAAATATTCACAAGTACTAATACTTTCTGTGTTGTGGAAGAAAAAGGAAAGAAGGAAAGAAGGGAGGGAGGAAGAAGCAAAGGAAGGAAGAATATTTTAATCCTATCTCCATTATAAATGCTATGAAAGTTTGGATAAGAAATCAGGAAACCGTGATTATATATGTAAACCACTCTTTTTTCCCCAAACACATTATGCTTCCTTTCTCTTCAAATGTGGTATTTTTGAGATACTGTAGCTATGTTGCAGAACAGGAACTGAGGAATATAGACAAAGGAAAAATATTGTTTGCTTGACTCTACATTGAAAAATGTTCATAATCTAAATTAAAGCGACATTGAGAAGGTTGATTTTGTATCCAAAACACAAGCAGGAAACCTGGGCTGTAGATGGTCTGTGCCACAACATTCCTGTGTAGTATAACGTTGGACAAGACAAATCCCTCTCTGAACCTTATGTTTGTTTCCTCTGTTTATGAAAGAAGTGAAATTACTTATCTTTCAAGGAAGCTCTGGGAATCCACACCAGTGAAGGTATTAAATGCATGGGAAATAAAGCTGCAGCATTATGGGAAGGCACACATGCCATACAGGTAACATTATTACTGAACAGAATGTTCTTTTATCCTCAGCTTAGCTTAACTTCCAGAGCTGATACATATTGACAGCTATGTTTTACCTAGGATGTATTTTATTTTTTATTTTATTTTTAATGATATCCCGCAAAATAACATCTCCACGAATTAGTTAGGAGGAATGAGAGTTGAACAATACTGATCTCCTTGGTTTGTTCCTTCACAACTGGCAAGGCTCATGGGTTGTGCTGTCTGGCTTGTACCACACTGAATCAGAATGATGTGACGGGCCAAAACGTGCTACTATACCTGAAACTGGTATTTGCATCTGCTGCTCGGATGCACATGAAGAGTAACCAGCATAGAAGGACTTCTAGACAGAGAGCTTTGCCTATAGTCACTTGAGGTTGGGTTTAGTGTGTCAGTGTATCTTGTCGACATCCAAGGCAATGCAGACTAAGGAAGGCACAAAGATGTCTCAGAACCATGGTAGATCCCTCCATTCTCTGTAGGTATGCACATTTGTTCATTTTTCTGGTGCTGCCTGCCTGTGAAGGCAAAAAAACCCTGTAGGAAGAGAAGTTCCCAGGGCTTCAGCAAAAGAAAACCTTTGTGGATGTGACAAGAAGGAATGCAGAGAGACTATGAGGGTAATGCTGGGGACTACTGAGGGAAAGAGCTTGAACAATGGAGGATGAGAAAGGATGTGAGGCAGATGAGAGGAAGACAACAATATCTCTTTAGGTAAGAATGAGCAGAGTGTAGATAAATCTGGAGAGAAGGTTGATAACAGCCTACAAGGACTATGCTGTCATAACTCCTAGGTATCTGTGTGGGGTCGTATCAGCTGCAGCCACCAGTGATACATCCATTGGCTTCAGGGAAAATGTTGATTTGCTGGAGTCCTGCTAGCTGGAGTCCTGCTAATGCATCTGAGCCACTTGCCCAGGGAGATGCTCCCTTCTGATGAAACACTGGAGCTATATGCATCACTTGGGCATCCCTGACGTGGCAGAGTGCTCTGGATGCTGGTTAATGCTTCCCTTCATGGGACTAGCACGTTATAATCAAAGACTGGAAATTTAGGGATGAGTTCTGACTATCAGAACGTGGTCCTAGGAAACATTTTTAACAGGAGCAGTGAGTACATGGAGTGGCAGTGCTTTTAGAGTAGAACTTAATTACTTTATGGGGGGGTTATATGACCTGGAAACCTGCAGGGACTTATGACCTAAAAGGTTCCTTACAGTGCCTCACTCTTACGTCAAACTGACCGGGAAGGGTGGTGCCTGATGTTACTCCATGCCTTTAAAAGTGGCCTAAGCTCTTGACCTGGCAGTGATAATAATTGCACTATGGAGGCGCCTAAGATCTACAGCAAGGTGTGAAGCAAGACCAATTTTGATCAAATGAGAAAAGGGCAAACATTGTATGATGATGTGGCCCTTCCTGTCTATGTCAAAATACAAAGCAGAAACTTCCTTATCAAGTCAGTTCCTCAGTATTAGACAAATATGCCTTGAGTAAAACAAGGACAAATTTAATCTGCTGCATTTAACTATGCCAGTAGAAAAGGAAAATTGTCAAGAACCTGTCCTAAACCCCTCCTCATTTTTCCCCTTTGCACTTTTACACCTGCAGAGGAGATACTCATCTGAGGGCTTACTAAACCATTTCAAACAAAATCTGTTGGGTCAGCATGTTTGCTCTTTAGGCTGTCGGTTTAGACAGGGCTGGTTAAAGGCCATCTGATTTGAACGAGACAGTTGTAGGAGGGCTTGTGCAGGCTTTTCTGTTGGCAGATCTGAAGGGATGATAAATCCAAGCAGAGGGTTGTGGTAGTAAACAGCTGGGCGTGGGCCAAGAAGTAATACAGGAAACAGTGGCCGACCCTCCAGGAGTCTGGGTATGTCTCTGTTAAGAGTCTTGTTGATGTGAACTGAGGCTGAGTGAGATGCGTACATCCCTTTCACAGATGCCTTGAGTGTTTCTTAATTTACCTTTTTATTAAAGACTCATCAGCTGTAATTAAGACGTGTCAGCACAAAAACACTGTAGTACAGTCTTCCATCAGCGCAGCCATTTGCACAGTGTCTGTCTGCCTAAATCCTTAATATTTTCTCATCTCTGGTACCCTTCCCTTATTCAGTTTTGTCCTCATCCTATTTGTTCCTAACAAACAAAACAAATGTAATGGGTTTACAAACAATCTTTAATAGAGCTTTTGGCACCTGGATTCAATAAATTTTCACTTCATAGAATATGAAAAGCGTATGTCATTCTGTTAGTAAGAACCATCAAGTCGTGTAAGAGTCTTAAAATGCATGCTGAAATTTGTTCATTTAATATATTTCAAATTAAACTTGGGATACTCACAGAGAACTGGAAAAAAAAAAAAAGCTCAAAATTGGGGAATAAGATGCTGTAATCTTCCTCAGGGACAAGCCAAATGGATGATTGCTTTAAAAGAATAGTCATCTCAACTTTAATTACAGACCTGGTGCAAGAGCTGTCACAGTATTGTCACATATTGATATGCTCCAGGATTAGACTAGGTTCTGAATGAATCAGGTAGTATTTATTTCCACTATTCTTTTCTCTGCTTTCTCAAAATGCTACTAATTTTGTGCAATCCTACTGCGGATGTGTGTAAACACACTCATTTTTTATTTATAACTCTGGCTTTTGGTTGTGGTTGTTAATCTGATCACAACCAGAGTTTCATAATCTGACACAAAGACATCACTTGGAAATTGAATCAGATTACAGTATATGCCACTGTGGCAGATAGATAGGACCATTTGTTACCTCTAAGAGAAAGATACTAAAGGCTATTATATACCAAGGAACAAGCCTCAATCAGATACAGTTTCCAAAGTATTCAAATATCCTTTCGTTAATCCTGACAGTCACTTCCAATATGAAGGGTTGCTTTTGCTTGCCACCAGACCCACTTACCTCAGCTGGATCTAAACACAGATAATATTCCAAGTCCACCCTTCAGCACTGTAACACCGATGTTGCATCCTTTACTTCCCAGCATGTGGACTAAAAGATGACAGCATACCAAACCTGCTTCACCGGGACAGTTTGGGACAAGGATCCTCCACAATCTCTCATGTGCCAACAATCCCAGTTCCCTCCACACACCTTTCCTCCTTCATCCTGAAACTTCTACCATCCTGGGGTCCTACCATCCTGGAACCCAGACACTAACTGTGGGAGAGATCCTGTGCAATATACGAACCACGACATCCAGTCCTTACCAAGTGTACAGGCCTCCACATACCAAGTTCAACAAATTAAAATACTTACCTCTGTTAGAGAAAGGTCAAACATGTCTGCAGAAAAGCATCTTGGATTTTTGTTTTGTAAGTGAAGATGTAAACAACACACTGGTGCTAGATAGATCAATACAGAGAGAGGTATGGAATTAAAGTTGATTTTGGAATGGAAAACAATGTTTTTCCAAATGCACGTTCATTTCAGGGGCTGTGTAATTAAGCACCTATTTATGTAGGTATCTAATTCTCCTTGCATACTGACCTCTATGTTTTGAAATACTCTTGGTGAGAGAAAGAAAAATAACTGCATTGTTACCCAAAGTTAAAGATCTATGCAATTATGCTGTGAAATGAATGGCTTATCAGGAAAAAGTAACTTTGCAATTAGCTACATGTAGGAAGGCAATGAAAGATGTTAACTCCGCTAAAGGGGTAACCTGAAAACTATTATGGTGTAAAGACCAGACTTGGTCTCTCACCCCTGCTGCTTGACCTTTCCTCTCTGACTCCGTGGCTGGTTTCCACAAGCAAGTCTTCAAGGAAAGGTAAAAGCTGACCCAAGTTTAACTCCACATTCATCATTCTGGAGATTGTTTTTCATGTATCTCAGTCTCACTTCCCGCTTTTTGTTTGTGCTGAAGAGACTCTTGCATGGAAACAGGACGTTAGTGTCAGAGAAGTTAGTCCAATGCTGCAGGGTATTTAGTGCCTGCAGGCTGCAATCTGCAAGTCAGTATTTTTTTTCTTCTACAGTCATCTAAGAGGAATCAAAAAGACATCAGTGAAGGACAAACTTGGCACATTAAAAAGTCCCAATTTCTACAGAGAATATTTTTCAAAGTTGTCTGGGTTTAAGCAATCTTTCAATGAGCGTTTCTTAGGAAAACATTATCCATGAAAAAGCAGTACTCTATTTTTTTCATTGGTTTTGATGAAAGTCTGATTCATTAAGTTAGCCAATTTAACTAGGATAATGAAATAAACCAAGAGAACTTTCAGTTTTGTGACCAGCGGCTACAAAGATAGTTTTTGCCAAATAATCTCCTCAGTGTTCCTACTCTGAAGTAATAGAAAGACCCAAGATATACACTACTTTTGCCACAAGAGAGCACTGGAGGTATTTTAATTACAACTATAATTGTTTTAATTAGTGACATGCACTAAATGCCAGAGCCTGCCTTTCTTTGAATGCTATTGAATAGTGGTGTCTTTGAAGGAAACAGGGAAAACCCCCTTAATCTGACATGAATTTGCTTGAAATTGTTTATTTTTTTCTTAATATTTCCCCTCACTATGTTCATTCTGTGAGAGATCTGACTGAATTGCCATTGTCTGTTATGATTCACCAACAAATTTACCCAGAAGAGCTTCTTAGTGGATGGTTGTACCTCCAGTGCATGAATCTGGAATACATAATCTGGAATACCATTTGAAAAGCTTGTCCCCCGTTTTTTAATTATTGCCACTTTTGCAATGTAGAGTCTAACAGAAAGATTTGTCTGTTTCTTTTCTTTCTTCCTTTCTTCCTTTCTTCCTCCCTCTCTTTCTTTCTTGCTTTCCAGGTTGCTTCCTCTCCTCTCCTCTCCTCTCCTCTCCTCTNTCCTACTTCCTAGTAGCTGGTGCAGTGCTGTGTTTTGGATTTAGGGTGAGAATAAGGTTGATAATACATGGGTGTTTTAATTGTTGTTAAGCAGTGTTTATATTAAGTCAAGGACTTTCCAGCTTCTCATACCACCCTGCCAGCAAGGAGGCTGGAGGTCCACAAGAAGCTGGGAAGGGACACAGCCAGGATAGCTGACCCGGACTGGCCAGTTATATACCATACCATACAACGTCATGCTGAACGATAAAACTGGAGGGAATTGGCCGGGGGGTGGCTGCTCGGCTGTCAAGGACTGGCTGGGTACTGGTCAGCAGGTGGTAAGCAATTGCATTGTGCATCACTTGTTTTCTGTGTTCTCTTACTGTTATTATTTTCCCTGTCTTTTGCCGTCCTGTTAAGCTGTGTATATCTCAACCCCTGAGTTTTACCTTTTCTCCGATTCTCTCCCCTGTCCCACTGTGTGAGCGAATGGCTGTGTGGTGTTTACTGCCTGCCAGGTTAAACCACAACACCAACAAACCTGCGCTGCATGCCCTATTTGCCCCCTTTCTCTAATGAAATCCACATTGTGACCATGAAGCCAGGTGATTCTGGATTCTCAGAGGAAAATGAGGATGGTGGATTCTATACCTGAACGAAGGTCGGTGGAAGTAAGAAACTTTGATGTATATGAGATTGGTTAGCTTCTCCATTACAATTGCCACTGAGCTATTTATTATCTACAGAAATATCCTGCTTTTCTCTCTTGTTACAAACACCTATGGCTTTTCTGATAATCTACAAATACATCCAGGATTCCTTATGTTCCCCATATCCTCTAACTCCAGTAATTCACCAAATAATCTGCTCAAAGATCTTCTATCCATGTAATCCTCTAGGTATTATAATGACACTACTTACATGAAATGAAATGTTTGTTGTACAGCCTGAGACTGAAATAGAGCTTAAGTTACTGAAGCATACCACAGTTTAAAACCTTCCATGACAATCTATGTGAAAGGACACAAGGTTGGGTGGGGTTTTTTTGTGAATAGTATATTACTTTTAATATTCTAGTTGAAGTATAGTAGAGGCAGGTCCTCAGCTGATATAAAATGTCACAAGTCTGATGTGGGCAATGAAGCAATAGCCGTTTATCTCAAAGGAGGATCTGAAACAGAGGACAATATTTAGTCTGAACTAAAAGGAAAAAAACCAACTTTTTTTTTTTGTCTGCAAAATCAATGCCTGAAAGATGGTGGTATTCTCTGTATCTCCATTTCCCCTATATACTCATCATTTTATCTCATTATCTCTATATTCATTAATTCACCAAATAATCTATTGTAAGACCTCCCATTCAAATAATCTTTTAGAAAATGTGCCCCTAAGCCAAAAATAAACATTGAAAAAAATGCCACTCGATGATAGTACAAAGTATGTGATAATGACCCAGAAGCTAAAAGCTAATCCTGATCCATAATTTACCCTAGTGAGAACTAGTTTTCTGCATGGACACTTCTGTTACGTATTTCTGTGAACATTCAACATACTCAAAAAGCCTTTGAATCTTAAAAAAAAAAAAAAGAAAAAAAAAATTAATAGACATATGCAGTTAGGCCTGGATTCAAAAAGACAGTTCAAGAATTAGATCTATTGCAGAAGTACATGGAGGCCAGATAGTGGCTCAAAGAGCAAAACAAGAAGCTTACTTTTTACACAGGAAAGAGCTGCAAGAAATACAATCTCTGCAGGACTACTCTGGATTAACATAGTTTTCCAGCCCAGATATCTCTTCCTCTAGAAGAGCAGCAGTAAATAAAATTCCGCCCTTTTCAAGGTACATAGAGTCCCTTAATCCAGGCTAAGGAAAATACTTTCCAATCCTGACCCATAGATGATGCAGCTCAGCAAAAAGTCAACATTTAACAGCTGTGTTCAGAAGTATCCTGGAGTCACTGTTTGCAATGAGGGTTGGCAGCCACCAGGCTGGGAGGGGCTTCAAACATTTTGGAGAACAGGATTTTAACTCAAAATGATCTTTACATTTTGGAGAAATAGCCTTGGGAGGAAAACAGAATGAAATTCAATAAAGGAAAACAAAAACCCCCATAATTTGTTTGGCTGTAAAACCCATAGCTAGAGGGATGGTGCAAGTTTCTTGAAAGTAAAAGGTCCAAAATGTAACAGAAACAACGAGTGTCAGAGGCACAAGATTGGGAGAAACAAGGTAGTTCACAGTTTTACAGAAAAGGATCCATAGAGTGTCCTATCACAAGCTGGTATATGAGTCAACAGCTTCATGCTTTTGTGCAAAATCACTTGGACCTTAAGCTTCTGTATATGCAGAAATATTGTCTGCAAGAGCACAAAGCAGTTCTGCTCTGCTCAGCAGCAGCAAGGCTGCAGCTGATGTATTGCCTCTGGTTTTGGGCATCGCCCTTCAAGGAGGAGGAGAACCAGTGAAAAGCAGCAAAAACCAGAATGGGCCTTTGAAGACAAGAATGGATTAATTAGAGTTGTTTTGAATTTATTTTTCTCCAGAGGAAAAGAGAAAAGGGTAAATACAGAAGGGTGGTGGTGATCTTCCACTACGCAATGGGAAAGGAAACCATTTGTTCCTCTTGTCTGTGGTTGATTGCATGACAGGAAAACTATGGTGAATAAAGTTCAGACTTGACATTAGGAAATGTCAGGAAAGCAAAGCCTCAAAGGCTCAATCGCTGGGCAGTATTTAAGAACATAAACCTTGGTCAGGAATGACAGGCAGACTTGGTCTTGCCTGGGTGGTTACACAGCATCCCACCAAATTTGCAATTGATCTTCTGACTCTGTCTTGCTGAAAATAATTGGGCCTGAGCAATTGAATAATGAATAAATGGAAGGAGTTGCATGTTTGTGTATAGGGATGACACCATTTATTGGGGAAGATGTATTATGCATTCATGTTTCATATCTTCTTCCCAAACACAAGGCCAGTAACATTCTGCTTAATAGGATGTCATTTGCTTCTATCTCTCATGCTTTCTCAGCTCCCAGTGTTTATCATTCCCTCTCCCTCTTCAGACTGTTTTTTGGTTGGTGGAGGGAGAGAGGAAAGGGACTCTCACTTTCTCTTCCTATTGGAACATTCTGCTTTTTACAGGGATTAGGAAAAAGCTCTTGCAAGTCCACCCGGCAATGCTGACCGCTATTGCCACTGTGAGAAAAGGGAAGGTCTCTCATAGCATGACAGCCGCAGAGGCCACTAGGCTTGAGCAAGGCAAAATAAGGTCAAGATTTTGCAGGCAGAACATTTTCTAAGTATTGCCTGGGAAAACTGATGCGAAATATCTTGCTAATATATATTTAGTAAAGGTAGAAGAATTATCTCAAATATGAAAGACAGCAATTACCAAAGCATGAAAAAGGGATGTGGATGCTCTTTTAAGTATGTTTCTAAATTCAACACAATCTTTATGTCATGTATTAATCTGTACTTTTTAAACTGACCACAACTAGTCAGCAAATATTTTTGTACATTTAATGGACTTAAGACAGAATAAGACTTCACATTTACTACAAAGAAGTATCACTGATCTTAGGGTACTGCAGGTTTTTTGTTCTTTTTTTTTGTTTTATTAGGATTATAATCAGTGTACCAAGTCCCTTCATGTCAGTCAAAGATCTCTAGAGACTGAAAATTTCAGCCACAACTAGAAATCATAGAAAATAGGGCTGAACAGTACATTAAGAGGGCCTCTAAGTCCATCCTCTCTCTCATAATGGAGGAATAGCCACAAGTAAATAACTCTCAAGAGATTTTTGTCTCTTCTATTTGTAAGAGTCATCAGAGGTGAAAAGACCTCTCTCTCCCAAGATAAGCTATTTCTGTGCTTCATTAACCATACAGGCAGGGCCTGAATGGATGGGCCAAACCAGGTCTTCTCTGACTGTTTAGGAAACTTATCACTAAAGACTTCCTGTCTCATTCTGCTGTCTGAGGTGTCTGCCCAGCAGCTGGAGAGTGAAAATGGAGAAAGCCCCAGTGCATTAAACTCATGGTCCAGCCTGTGAAAGTACCCATGAAGGTGGGTAGCTGAGATGCATTTGCTTCTGTTATGGGTAGAGGAAACCCTGAAAAGGGGTTGGGGGCTAGAGATGAGGATGTCTCTAGCTGCTTGCTTCTTCCTAACTCCAACACTTTCCACTTAGAAGTCAGCGTTTATATGGCCAGATGTTATCTCGGCCAGTGGTTCCTGAAGGAGGAACAGCTCACCAAAGTGAGGATCACACCTGTAACTGGTTGAGCAGTAGGTGTGTTTCTCTCTGGTGCCTAAAGTCTGGCATGGTAGGAGCAAGACTTAAAACCAGGAGAAACAACTAGAACAGAAACCAGTTTGGGAACTGTCCCACCAGGCATTTCTTGATGCACAAGGGACAGAAAAACGTGGCACCTGCTGGTGCGTGTTTTTAAAGCTCTTTATGGTGAGTGTGCTTGGTAGCTTCCCCTTAAGCCTCACGGCTAGCTTTGTGAGGGCAGTGGTGATCTGTAGTGACAACCACAAGCCAGCCAGCGAGGTCTGGGCTGTGGTGAGCCCTCAGCAAGTGCTCACTCTCACCACCTCTCAGCCTCAGCCAGCTTTTCCTAGTGTTAAACAGCTCATAGCATACTGTACTGCTCCTTCTCAGCTTTTCTCACACCAGGTTATCTTTCTGAACTACCATGAGTGGCCACATATTTGTAGCTGCCTGCACTTCACAACAGCTGTGTTTATTATCTCGTGTGAAGGGTGTGTTGGTGCTTTTCATATTAGTACTGATCTTACACTGCCTCAAAAATGCTATTTTACTTTTAATGGTGCACTAAGAGCTTTGGCTGGGTATTTAGAAATACATTCATTATTATAGCAAGATGTTTCTGGCTGCTACTGCTACTATCAGGGTAGATGCCCCTTTACAGACAAGAACCCCAAGGTCTAGCCCACGGTTCAGCCCTAAGGGTTCCTTCCTGAAGGGGTTCTGGGACTCAGTGCAATGGCCCAACCACGTCTCAGAGAAGTCTGTGAGAATTTTGCCAGGAGCAGGGAAGATAAGGCAGCAGAAGCCTTCCTATACACACTTACAGGATGCTTATCACATCTCCAGTTAACATCAGTCACAGCCCGTGCCACTGCAGCTCTGCTGCCCCTGTTACCCAGACCAGGGGGATGAAGCCTGCAGGGGAGTGCGATCATCAGCTGCCCTCATGCCTACATGGGACAGATACATTCAGGGGGCCAGTATTTGAGCCCCAGTGTTTGCTCCACAAACACCAATTCATGAAGTGTTCATACTGCACAACTTCATGTCAGCTTTTAAATCATGAGCAACATGGACCAGAAGGTGGTGGACTCTCGATATTCTGCATCCACCTATTCATTTTCCTACAAAATATGTGTGCATACACGCATATGTAATTATACGTAATGCATGTATGTAATTATACATAACACACACATACATGTATAAATAGAAATATATGTAACATCAAAGGCAGGGAGTATTATAGTGTGCTATAGCACAGGCGATGCATCGTCAGGAGCTCGCTGCAGGTATTTTGCTTCCAATTTGCAATTACATGGAGCACATCCCTTCCCACAAATCGTTAAATAACTCTCTCATGGCAACTGCAGCAGTTGCACAGGAAAATAATGTTAGGAAATTATGTATCTTTAGCTGTTTCAGTGAAAATGGTGTATTCCAAGGGCAATTAGATACCTCAATGCCTAACTCTTTCAGTACTCGTGAGAGAGGCTGGAAACAGTTTCCCCTTGCTAGGATCTCCCTGAGTTTAGCTGGAAGCTTTTTGCCTGGTGAACATGAGTACATTGGAGTTGGGAAGTCTTTGGGCTAGTAAAATTTGCAGTCTGTGTTTTAGCCACTGGGTGCCGCTACCAATTCAGCTGACAAAACCAGTTTCTCCAGCAAATACGAGGCTGTTTAATTTTGATAGCATGCCTTGTTCTAAGAACTCAGCCTCTGACGCTAGGTTTTGTGGGGCTGCTTGTCGTCCAAAGGTTCATACAATAACCCACTTCTTGCAGTTGCCAATAGGCTTCAGTTCAGCTGCAGTCAAGATGTTTCTTCAGAAAATAATGTCTTTTAAAGTACACAAGTGGAAGGTGAGCAGAATTAACAGTAAAAGTATCTAAAAGAGAACTTTAAGACTTATTTCATAAACATCATATGGTTATGGAGGGTTAAGAAACCTGGTTCTTATGATATGATTTGTTATGAAGCTGCTGAAAATAAGTTATGCATCTCTGCTATTATACAAACGCATAAAAAGTATTTGTGAAATAAGATGATAAAATAATCTTATTTCAAACTTCAGACATCTCTTCCATCATCAATAGAAAATTCCTGGTTCAGATTTCTTTTAATCCACATAAATTTTTTTCAAACGGTTTCTTCACATTGTCCTCACTATTTTAGTGATCTTTGTTCTGTCAGGAACTGCCAGTTGTAAATGCAGTATCATCACAGTAGTCTAATGATACATTCAGACCCGAGAACATTTATTTGCAGTCATCAGTGGTTAGGAAAATACTCATTTTCTAACATAGGAAAAACATACATCTCAAGAGGTGCAACTATTTACTGAAAAGCCCATCAGCATTTTGCAGCATCTTCAGGTAGAGGGAGAAAATGCGATGACATTGAGACATCTCTCCAACAACAGCTGGGGAGATGCTAGCTGAAAACCACAGGCAGAGCACTTGCTTGGATCTCCTCTGACAGGCAATGACAAAAGGAGAGGACGACATGGTGGAAATCCTGTGTTGGGTGGCCAGAGAAGAAGAGGGAAGTGGTGGTAGCAGCACCACTAAGGACAAGTGGCAGGAGGAAAAGAAGCAGGACTTGGGGGCTGGAGTAAAAGGCATATAATGCAATCCATTTTCTCTAGTAAGCCTTTCCTACAAAACAATTGGATCCACTGACCTACAATTAATGGTACTGCAGGTGATAGAGACCATGTCCTCATCCTGGAAATCATAATTTTCTCCTGGAAATTGTAACTTCTTGAATGCTGCTGGCATCTGGCTGAGTTGGATATAATTTCACTGATCCTTTACCTGAAATCAATTCATGATAGTGCAGCATGGTGAGACCCTGACAACTAATATCACAGAGCTCTTCTTGATTGTGGATCGGATTTCATATTTTAAACAGAAATTTGCCTCTATTCATAGCCAGTTTTTTCACTTGCCTGATACTAGCTCATGCAACAGTGAGTTTCAGGCATGCATGTCAATGTCAAGCCTTTGAAAAGAATTTAACATTTTTCTGTTAGTTATATATCACCTTGTTCCACCTCCTTGTATTCTGCAAGGTCCTGGATTTCAGAAAGTAAATAAAAGAAATTGAAGGTGACTTCATGCCATTTCCGTGCAAGGTACAGGACCGATGTTCCCACAGGAAAATAGTCTGCTCAGTTCCCTAAATGTGAGCTCAATAAAAATCACCAGATTCTCATTAAAGGGTTGGAATGTGTCAGACTGTAGAAATCAAAACACTGTGCTGAAATCAGTCACAGAAAGCTCTGACAGTCTCCTGCTTGATGTATGCAAGAATGCAGGCATGTAGGTAGGCATATACGTACTCCTGCCCTACTCTGTGGCAGCTCAGCTGCTGGATTGCCTTTGGTGTTGCATCCAAGCAGTCCACAGCTGTTACCTCCTCTTGGAGAACATGAAACAGTTTGTTATCTGCTCCCCAACAGGAGGAAAACACCTTCCAAAACACCCAAATTCTCTTCTAAACAGATTCACACCGCTCTGGCAAGTCAAATCATCATCTTAAACCTTTTATTTATTTTTTTTTTTTCCCCAGAGAGGTGCTGTAATGGAGTTTTATTTGCATGAGCTGTTTACTCACAAGTTAGCTAATGCTATGTGAAGTCACTATTGCTGTCCATGAACTTGTGTCCTGAGAGAACATATGGCCCCCAAGACCTTGTATGTTGGGGCAAGCAGCAACTTTTGAAGCTCTCATGGCTGCTCCAGAGCTCTGCATCCTCTTACTTCTTCCTTGTGAGGACTTTGGTGCAATGGACTATTTTTAGTGGCAGCTAGGATAGAAGCTGGGAGGGCACTGGCTGTTACTGGTAAAGAAGAACTGGCACTTGGCTCTGCAAATGTAATATGTGTTGTGTTTTCCCAGGCTGATAACCATGTCCCCTTTTCCTTAGTAAAGGTCTCTCTCTTTGCATCATTTCTCACCTGCCTGCTTGCAGCAGGTGTAAGGGCAGGCTGGGCCAATACCTTTAGCTTTCACAGGTCTTGGGACCTGGGCTCAAGATGCTAAGCTGCTTGGCAGATGACTGACAACTGCATTCACAACAGTGGGAAAGAACAATATTTATTTAAAGAATTAAGCTAATAAATAATACAGCAGAAGGATGGGGGAGGAGGGAGTAACACAAACCAACTGTGGCAGGACCTGCAGGCAGATAGCTGGAGATGAACCATAGATACTTGTGCTAAACAAAGACAACTGGTTTTGTCCTTCAGAGTTTTTCTAGTTAGAACACTGGTCAAACTTGACTATGCTTTTTAAAAAAAGATCTGACAGGAGCAAAAGTGCAAATGCATGGAAGGAGGTCTGACTCAGTCAGTCACTTTTTATTGGCGCCCCACACAGGCAAGCTGGCAGGAGCGGGAATATAAGACTTCTTGGAAAAGAAAAATGCAACGTAGTCTTCTGTTGAAAAGACTTGAGAATAAACCTGTGAGAGATCTACTAAACTCCTCAGCAGGGGGAAGAGCCTACCCACCTTCACGTGCACAGCTGAACAAGTACTCTGCGTTTGCTGCAATCCAAGGATACAGTGCCTGAGCCTTCTTCCCACTACTACCTTTCTAAAACGGGAACAGCAACAGCAGGCTTTGGCTGAAGCTTACACAACTCTTGCAAAAAAATCAGCCCTACTGCTTCTTGGCTAAAGCTGATTTGGATATTCTTGAAATGCATTGCAGAAATAATCATAGTCTGACTGCCTTCTGGAGATCTTGTTCTGACTTGAAACCAACAAAAGCTTGAGCCTGCAGGATAATCCGAATGCGGTCTCCCTTACTCCATGTGGATGATCCCAAAACTGGGCCCTGAATGTAACTGCCATTGAAATCAGTGGCTTCAGGGGAATACAGAAGGGGCTCTGTTTACTACAGTGAGACTGGTAAGACGATCTCTTTCCCAGCCCTAAGTTCCCGCTGGTCCCATAATAAGCAATAACTGGGATTTCCATCACTTGCATCCTTTGGGAGACACATATATTGCTGATTCATATTGCACATTTCCTTGTTATATGACTGCCATAAGCCTGGCAAATCAAAGAGCGCTGACAGCTTACTGAACGAAGGGATACTGAGCAGAGTTGGACAGGAATTTTTCAACAAAACAACATGTCAACACCAAAACATTTAAAGGAAACAATAGGAGTGCCAGAGAAAGTTTAATGAGGAAGGTATTTTGGAGAGAGACGCATCCACTTCTGATTGATGGGTACACCATGGGGAGGGACGTTATCTGGCAAGCAGGAAACTACCACTCATTGAATTTGTGCCTGCATGTCTCCCACCACCCCAACTTGCTAGAGCTGACGCCTGAAATATAAACTGTGGGCATACTTCCTTCAGAGCCAATATGCCAGATGGCATCCCCCCTTCCCAAATTAGAGATGAAGTATGTTGGCAGAAACTCCTTGGGAAGCAGGAAATGTCTGCAGGATGCTTCCTGCTCCCTTCCCAGCAGATCTCGCTGCCTCACCGCTGCCTGAGTCGGCAGCTCCCGGCTCCCACTGGCATCAGAACGCAGCGATCCTTAGTTTTCTGAAACTACAGAAACAACTCTGTATAGCTGAGCCCTCCATTCCCACCATTTCATTTCCAGTGCTTCAAAAATCTGCCTGATTATGCTACAAAGGCAGTAATAAATTTGCAAGCCTAATTTGATATGTTATAGTTGGATACTTAAAAGTAAACTGTTTTGATAGTACCTAGAAGCAAAAAAACCCTGTGTCTTAAAATATTCTTTCCATAAACAGCTTTCTAAGTTTTGAGTTATTTTCAGGCAGTTTCCACAATGAGATATTTGAGACTAAAAGGTTATTTTTGACAAAAAATAGGAGCTAAAGAAGATGTAGCATTTTGGTCCCCTGGCAGTGATATTGTAATCACACTTCTAGCCCAGGACTGCTCACCTGATTTCCACAGGCACCATTTGAGGGGAACGGCTGGCCTATGCCCTCACAGAAAGAACAACTTTCATGTACTAACTAAAGCACTCGCAACAGGTGTAAACAACTTTCCATTAGAGGTGAAGTTCCTGATACATTAGACAACATCACACTTTAACCTTCCAAGATCTAATTTAATTCCTAGGATCAATAGCTCACGTTACTAATACATTTTGCCAAAACCCTGGGATCATGTCCTACATATTACAGTAATTCTTTCCAGAAGAATTTCAATTTGTAAATAATGAAGAGCTCGTACAACTCCTTCTGTTAGCAGTGCTGCCGGGCCTTTTGCCAGTTTGTAAGCTGAAGAATTTTGGTGTTTAGTGCTCCCATCTGTTCAGAAAGCCTGAGGGTGAGTAGTTATCAAAAGCAATATGTGGGCCTTTTTATTCCATGTCTGAGATTTTATGACACACTTTGTCACAAAACAGGCCACTGGGGAGAAGAGGTTGCCCTCCTCCCGAGTCTCTCTGCCTGGGGAACCTCTGAAGTCCCACATACTTGGTTTTTGCCTACTCTTTATCTAAACAGACCAAAATTTGCACAAGTATCTAATAATTCCCATCCCAATGCCTCAGATTAGAAATATGACCAAGTGTTTCACAGTTATGAAAAAATTAAAATCTCAGGCATGTATATACTCAGTACAGAGGAATTCAATAAACACAGCTGTATTTGAATGAGGGCTTTGAAGGCAGCCTTGCTGTCAAGGTATAAGGAACCTCTTGTTCCCTAAACAAAAGGCTGGTGGGGCAGCTCCAGGGCTGGTGGCACCTACTGCAGAAGGCAGAATGCCAGTCTTTAGAAACCTCTTCCTGGTTCATCAAAACAGGTTGCCACACCCAATAATCCCATACTTGGGTGTGATTCCAAGGTATAAATGAAGTAATTCCTCCCTCTGCTTTTTATTTCTTTAGGAAGAGTTAACTGTACAACAGTCCTGAATTGGACAAAATGGGAGCAAATCTGTGAGGGGCCTTAGACGACAGATTTTTAACTGTCGTTTAAAGCTTACAGTTTGTGGCGACCAGCTTCTTCAAGGTTTGCTCTTGGCCTGCTTTAACTCAGAAGACTCACTGTCAACATAATCATGAGCAGGATCCTAAATGTTTCTGATCTGTTTGTTGTCAAAGTTAAGTGTTGTAAATGTTGTAAATGTTAATAGTTTTTGTTACGTTCATCCACTGAAAAAACGGTGGTTTCATGTAGCTGTGTTTTAGCACAGCAGAAACCAGACAAAATCCAAATGAACTCTATTACTAAAATTAAAACCAGTACTAAGAACTCAGAATTCAAACAAGCTCCATATTTAGAGAAGCCTGGCATGGGCAGGTACAAGGTGAAAAAGAAGTGTCAAAACATGAGCCTGAGCAGGAGCTCCAAGGAACAATTTTTAACACCCTTTTATCTCCAAATCAGCCAATTTCCATATTCATTAGACATAGCCTGTAAGTATAACTCCTCAGTATATCAGAGTACCATATTTTACTAGTTTATGTAACTTTGCCTGCATTTACTTTGCAATATCATTACAATGATGAAGCAACCTGCGCTCAACCCTGCTCAAGTCTATCAAACATTTGAAGGTCAGGCCAGCTAGTCTCGTTAAAAATCCCTCATCAGTTAAAAGCATCAGAGCTGCTTTTCTTTTCCTTAGTCACAATGCATTCCAGTCCTAACAAACTGGTACAGCAAGAGGTTTATAACCCTCCTGCTTGGTTAGGAAACAGCAGGAGTCTTCCCTCTTGATGCAGATCATCTAAAAACTGTTCCTCTTTGTGTTTGTTATCAGATCTTCTAATGCACCACAGCTAATTAGGCCTTTGTCTCCCAGATCCCAATTCTTCTCTTACTGCTGTTCTTCAGTTCCAGTTTTAGTTGGCTTATGTACGTGCAACTGATCAAGCCAGATTTTGTTATATTTGCCAGCTTAAGAGGGATCATTTGGAAAGTGATGAGTCTAAAACCAGAACCTTTGTGAGATTTAGGCACTTATTCTTCGTTTTCATTTAAATGAGAGGCACACATTTGAAATATCCTTGAAAGCCCAGGCCTTAAGGGCAGGAAATTGTGCATTTAGGGTTTCATCCTCAAGCTGGTAGAAATCATCGTAACTCCAGCCATGCGTGCAACTGGGATAATGAGTAACACTGCAGCCAGCAGTTGGTGGCCAAGCCATCCCCAGGCACAAGAAGGTGCTGCTGCTGTTCCCCATTCAAAGGGCAGTGCTCAGCATGGTTGGGGAGCCCAGGCTCTACCTGTTCTAGCACCACAGCAGGTTCAATATGCTCCGCAGTTGGTGGGGAGAGCTGGAGAGCAGGCAAGGTCAACATGGTCTGCAGGGTCCAGCAGCTCCTGGAGCCCGCTGGCTGGCTGAGGACATGGGGGGAAGCTCCCGTATGATGTCTTCTGGGAAGTGGTGCTCTTGGCATCTGCAGTGGGTCCAAAGGGCAGGGTCCAACAGATAATGCACAGGCTTTGGCTCCTTACCACTGCTGGGAAAGGTGGCAAGAAAACAATCAGTTCCGCTTCCTGCATGGCTGATGTAGCCAACTTGGCCATGGTGCTGCCATCAGGCTGCCCAGGAGAGCAAAAGCACACAGCACTGGCACTGGGAGGTGTCAATAGACATTTTGGTTGCCTGCGTGGTTTTTTGTTTGTTTTCAAAGGGAACCTCCTTTCCCCCTTTCTCCACAGGATTTCTGCACAGTTGGCAAGCACATCTGTAGAGCATCATGATGTGCCATGAAATGCCTTACAGAAGTGTACACTCTGTGATTGCAGTGATTAGGGATGGGAACACTGCATGTCCTGTGGGAAAGGGCAGGGCGCTGGAGGTGCAGCTTAATGAAGGGAAAGGGTCTCTTTCAGCAGCCAAGAAAGCGTATCAGTATTGGCTGGAAGTATTAAGCTTGTATCTATAGTTTTATAATTTAGAAAGTTTGACTTCCTGGAAATTCATTGAACATTTCCAAGTATGAGCACAGTACAGCCACACTGAGGATCCATTGGATGAATTTGTGCTTTTGTATACTTTGCAGCGTGGTACTTGACATTTGTGACACTTGGATACAAATTCTCTGAGAGACTTGTTGGCGTTTGAAAAAACTAAAGTTTTTGGTCTGCTTTTTTCCATCTGAAGATGAGCTATGGGAGCTCCTATTTTATTTAGTTGAATACTAAATTAAATGCACATGATTTGTTTGTCTTCAGTGCCTAATATGTCAGCTTTAAACTTTACAGTTAACAGCCACAAGGAGGCAAAAAATTGGAGTTCATGTTTCCCATCCACTGCCCAGACAGATGCAAGCTCAAGATCTTGGATACCTGTTTTCAAGAGTTTCACTGAAATATTGAGAACTGGCCTGGTCATTTCATCTTAAGTGGATGTCAAGCTGTGGTGGAGGGTGCAATGGGCACAGGGAGGTTCCACAGGGAACGGCAGAGTTCCCAGGGGTTAGCTTGTCCAGAGGTGTGAGTGATATCTGCTAAGGTGGATGTGGGCTACAGAAGTCATATTGAAGTCAAGGTTTTATGTGGAAGGCTCCTGGAAAGCTCCAGATTAAAACCCAACCACAACAAATCTTTCTGAGCTCACAAGCACTTCCTATGCAAGGCGCTACAATATACCAAAAATTTGCTTTATAAGGAAAGGAAACTCAACATGCAGAAACAAATTAACACCATTTAAAAATAGATTTTTAAAGCAGCTATTAAAGGGTCACTGCCGATTAGAAAATTACTAGAGATTTATTAGAAAACTAGAGTAATTATTTAAAACCACTCTGGGATTTTATCCTGTCACGCTTTATCAGGTTTTGTGGTGGAAGCATTGTATTTCTCATTGTTTTAAGAAGTAGTTCCCTGAGCAGAAGACCCAATGAGGCCTGGTGACTTGTGCTTCAGTGAGTAATGACCTTCTGCACATCATACAGTGTAAGCTCTGATGGAAGGTTTTCCTATGGCTGGAATATTTAAACTTCCCTTTTCCTGGGTGGCTTCCTTTAATGTCTAGTAACAGCCCTCAGAGTTCACAGTAAGAACACTATTTTAGGTCTTTCTCCTCCTCTCAGTCACAAAAGATCATCAAACCTGTAGGAATGTAATATATTTAAGAATTTTACATCTCTTTGGTATGGTTGCAACTGGCCAAAAGTCATTGAGAAGGACAAGGAGAAAGACAGATCTCTAGGCTCTGTAATCATGTGAACAGCCAGGTATCTGTAGGAAATTCAACTGAAAACAGGTTATTTGTAGGCTCTTGCTGTGTGGCTGGGCTACCCAAGCCACAGGACATCCTCATTAAAGGACTACACTAGGAAACAGGAAAACTGACTTAAAAGTCACGTCAAAGGTCCAAAACACACTAGCACTTGCTTTTTTTCCTAGTGTAGTTATTCTAAGTGTTGCCTGTCACTGCTGTAAATTTGGAAGAATACCCTTGAAATCACAGTGTGATTTCCCTCTCTGTTGTTTTGCTAAAGTTCCCGTTCTCATCCTTCTTTCAGGGCTCACACACGCATCTATAAAATCTACTGTCTATATGAAAGTTGTGTAGGTGCACACACAGGAACACGTGCACTTGTTGAAATGTAAAACCCAAACTAGTAAATTCTCAAGGTTAGGTTACTATTTGCAGCATTGCTAACAATCCACACTACATATATAAAAAAATATATATATACACACACACACATACATATCTACATGTTTGGTAACTGTTCTTTTAAGGTGTCAGAAATGAGGCAGCTAGGGTTCAGTTTAGGCAACGTAGTAGGCTGTGCGTAGGCGGTGGGAAGCAACCTTGAATATGAATCCTGGCTCAGCTTTAATGTAGTCTCCACTGAAGTTGAAGGAGTTGCTCTGGATTTACGCTGATGTTTATGAGAGCTGAGCTTGGCACAGAGCCCTGTGGCTCAGCCTTTATAATACATATAAAATATCATCTAATTGTACTTGCTTCTGCAAGATTAACCCATCTGATGAGATTTCTGCATGTAAATAGCTATGAAATACATTGTGTAATCCCCGTGATTGACGTTTTTGAACATGTTTTGGGCAGTGTTGTGGTGGCTTTCTACACCAGATTCATTACCCACTTGGAGGGCTGACAGTATCAGCACAAACGCTGGTTTGCAATGTCTCCTGCACAGTCAAATCAAGCCAAAATGAACCACTTCAAAGCAAGGATGGATGGAAGGCAAAAATTTCTGACTCATTCTTCCCTGAAGGAGAAGGTGTAATGCTGGCATGTGTGTGGCTCTTCTCCCATATGTCTTCCTCTCCCCACCTTTCCTTATTGATAGATTAACAAGCTTCCTGACATAGAAGCAGGAATTTACGTAACTATACAAGTTAAACAGCTCTCGCTACTTGTTCCTCAAGTGACTGAGAAATCTCTTTGGAACATCCCAGCTACTTGTTGTGAACGAGATCAAAGATTAGGCTGACATGTGAAGATTTACAGCAAAGGCAAAGATGGGTGGTTTTAATGGGAGGGTTTACTGCGATCTTAATCTGTGCTGGTTTGTTCCCAGTTCATTTCACTTGGAGTTGCCAGCTCATGGGAACTCAGAAATCACAGCTGAAAGAAAAAACAGTCACATAAGTCTATGCCCTTCTCTCTTGGGTTAACCCAAATCTTGAAATCCACAAGGTTGACCTCTTCTATCTAGAAAACCATGGAGAGCATGCTGTAGATGCAGACAAAATCGTGCAAGCCTGTGATGAAACACAAGACCAGCAACAGGTGAGCTCCATAACAAGCTTGGTTAGAACTGAGTCTAATTAAGCAGCAGCTGAGCAAAGAACAAATAACTCAGCTTTGTACTCATAGTACTCTACGGAGAAAGAGTGAAGAATCCTCCCAGCTCCTACCAAAATTAAAGACATATTTATAAACAAAATTGTTTCTAACAAGAAGAAAAATCTCATCCTTGTGTAACTGTCCTGAGGTCAATGGAAAACCCCAAGGGATTAATTAAAATCAGAATGTTCATAAAGTCTTCTATGATGTGGCAGCTGGTCTTAAACAGGGAAGCACATTAATGGTTTCTCAACAAGCACGTTACAAGATTAGCTTCTATTCAGCAATTCTGGTGTTCGGAAACTGGATTTTTTTTTATTTTTTTTTTTACAGAACAATATCCCCTAGTACTACTGGGAAAAAAAAAGAATTAAAAATGAATACTCTTTGGATGGATTCTAAATCTTTATTTTGGTTCTGTAATGTATTTTTTTCTTTTTATTATAATTTGCAGAAAAATTCTTGATCTGTAGGGTGTTCGAAGTCATTGGTTAAAAAAATTCACTATTTTGGTTGTGTCTAGACAAAAAAGTCGGAATAAAAATGTAGTCTTAGTCACAATTAACTTAATCCTTTGAACCAGACTTCCAATGTAAGAATTAATGTTTATATATGTAAAATGATTTTGAAAAGTGTTTTGCAGTTTCAATGGAAATTACTTTTTTTCTTTGAACAATTATCTCCAGCAAAATTATTTTTACAGTTTCTTTTAATTTAACACAGAAAGGTATGCATGAAGTCTACAGAAATCCATTAAAATAGTTTCAGTAAAGAAATTTAGTCATTTGAAGGAATATTCTCACAGCTTTGCTTATTGGTTTTAGCAGGTTTAAGAAAGAGTTCCTTACAAATTTGTTGTATGTCAATAATCCTGCTCCATATGTGATTTTTTCTTCCAATTTAGTTTTTAAAGAAATTAACTTTGCTTATGAGACCCCTCCAGATCCCTGAGCTTCCAACAAAAAAAATTATTTATGTAAAAGAAAACTTTAAATCTATTTCAATATGTTATAGTACTTTTCTATTTATTTTAAATATGAGTGAATGGTATTGCATTAATATTTTCTAATAACCTCTCATTCCTAAATCTCAGAATTTTTTCTAAGTAGAATATGAACATAAAATACAGTGAAACTGTATGTGCAGGAGCAAAAGGGTAGAAAACAAGTTCACTCTAGAGAAACAAAAGCAGCAATTGTAGAGCTTAGATTTCACTCCTCCAAAACCTGAAAATTTCAACTTAGTTTTTTATCTCTACTCTCCATCTTTTTGGAAGGCACAAAGACATCTTTAGAAAATACAATTATGGGAAGGCGTGTGCTTGTTGCGTGAGGGCATCACTGTGATATATGGCAGGGAGACATAAGGATTGTAGAAGATGGCACACTCTGCTGTACATTTGTAGATCTATTTTGTGGCACAACAAAAGATCTCTATAGAAACATTATATCCTGCAGCACAGTTCTTGGAAGTTTAAGAACTGGCTGCAAACCCTTATAGCTGGTTTATTACGTAAAATCATAATGACTTACTACTGATGATTAATTTTGAACTGTAAGAAGCTCTGGTTTAGGAATGTCTTGACGGGACTTCCAGAGGCCTCTTTGTACAGACAGAAAACAAGCTTCTGAACTTTGGCCAAATCCGGAACCATCTTAGGCTATATAAAGACTTCAGGCCTTGCTCCTCAAAGCTGAGTAATATACATGCAAAACTTTTTCAATATGTTGGTGGTTTCATTCATTGACTTGATGCAAATAGCATCCCATTTTTCTCCATCTCATTTTTGGAGTAGCAGAGTATCATAAAAAGCAGTCAAAAAAGCCTTGATCCAGTTGTGAAGGAAGTCTGGTAGGAATCTTCTATGCCACCAGTTTGGGTTGGATTTGATCAGAAGCAAAAGATTTTCAAGACCACTCAGCCTTGGCATAACTCTGTTTTTTCCAGTACCTGTGCCACCAACCTTGGAGGGAGAAGATGTGAAGACTGATCCTTTGATTGTGCCTCCATGGTGTTCCAGCATGGATAATGTATCGTGTGGTGTCTCGTGCTCCAGTGTTGCTTTTCCTCTGTCAGCAGTCGGCAGTGCAAGAAAAGCAATCACTGTGCTGCTGTGGTACTGACACAGCTGTCCACAGTTGCAACAAAAAATGTGTAAAGAGGTCACTCGAATGAGTGCTCAGGAGAAGACACGGAAGGTAACATTAGGCAACACTCCTCACCTCCAGAAGCATCCCTTGGAGTATCTCAGTGCTTAACCTCTCCCCATCTCTTTACTCCTTTTTTTTCTTACCTTTCCCATATTATCTACCCAAATCAGATCCTCTGAGACGTCATTGGAACAGATAACTCATTTCCACATCATCTGTTTTCATTGCTTCTGCATGTGAGGAAAGACTGTGAGCAGGAAAAGAGGAATACAAAACGGAGCCAAACCTCACTCCTCATGTCACAGCACATCTCCACATCGTGGAGCCAGATATGGTGCAGAAGAGAATAAGTCAAGGTATGAATGGGCCTCTCCTCCTTATAAACCTTCAAGCTGCAAATCTGAACAGGGAGATACACATGGAAGGATTTATATGAGTCCATTAACCCAAAACAACTGTTGGAAGTTATTTATCTACTTCAATAGCTTCTTCATCAATAGGGCAGCACCAACACAATGACACCACCAGCAAATCTTGATGAGTTTGTACTTCTGATTCCATCATCAGCCTTTCAAGCTTCAATTCCCATTGATCTAACTCTAATTTCTCCTTCCTAATGGGCACTCTCTCCATATCTTTTGTATTTCAGGGCTAGCAGCAGGTTGCGCTCCTTCACCTATTCTATGTTTACTTTGTGGTCATTTAAGGAATAAACAATAAGCAATAAACAACAGGTTCCCCCCCCCCCCTGAATTATATGGTAATTGTTTATTGAAAATGACCTCATAGTTTCCTAATTTTGTGGGGTGATCCAACGAATAATTCTATTGCAACCACAACATATAAATGCCTTGGACTTCCAAGGAACTCCAGCTGGAACCTGTAACCACAGATGATTCCTGTACTGTTGACCACTGAAATGTAGCCCAAATTTGTAAGTGACAAATTATAGGATAATAATAACCTTTGTGGTGTTAGATATCCCAGAACACATGATGTCAAGAGACGATAAAAATGACTATGTAAGGATGGTATGGAGAAGTACTATATATATGAAGTGACTGTATATTTAAAAGAAAATGAAAATAAAACAGGCTAGTTCTGTGCTAACATTTTACTATCAGTAAATACACACATGAGAAGTGTATTTTTGCATTTTTAAAGTATGCATAGATTTTGCCAGCACAAGAACCTCTTGCTGCTTTCTTCCTCTTAACTCCCTACCTCTCTTGCATGGTAGGTAGATTTGATACGGTCACTGTTAATTTGCTGATATCCAACAGGAAAAATAATATCTTTCTTCTTTTTGTGGTACGTGGCCATGAGGCCTATTCACTTTAGAACAGGCTCTGAGTGAATGAGTTTTGCTGGGGAAATCTTCTTACATCTTAGATTTCTGTTTTATAAAGACACATTGAAAAGGTGTCACCTTTTGAAGAAAGTGTTTGGATAGTGACTACACTTCTCTCAATTTCTTCTACATCAGGTAGTGTTCATCAGCCCTCAATGTGCTTCCCTGATTCCTGGTTTATTGTCTGGTGATAAACACAGCTCTATTCTGTACTGTATTGTTGCATGAACAAGCTTTCAGTATGTAAGAAACACAACCTTTTTTTTTTTTATATAGAATGGAAAATAAATATTTCAGATCACAGTTTTGCAAAATATGGACAAACTTTTTGCTTGGTTGATAGTAGCTTTTGACTCAGATGCAGTCTGATTAGAAATTGCATCAAAATTGTCCCTTTGGAAGTTGCACTTGTAAAAACTTGGTTTCAAGATTTTTCTAAAGAAGAGATTTTCCGCCAGTGGACCACAATTTTCTGAAAAATGTCATTAAATCCCAAGCCTCTCTCAAGAAGACAGATCCCTCCACTTATTTACTTTACTTATGCATTGGATATATAATTTTATCTATAATTTTAGTCATTTTGGGTGAACCAGTAATGAAGCAAAGACTGTAGTTTTAGGTGAACTGGTGCTTTGGTTGTCCAAGGGCACCTATACCATTTGAGCCTTGCACAGCTATTCCTGAGGGACTCGTTACATGAGCTTCCAGCATGCTTCTACTTTGCATATCCATCAGAATTATCCCAGCAAAAACACTGAATTCAGAGTGGGAATGTGGTAGCTTGGGATAACTCAGACCACATGGAAAAAAGACAGTAACATACGTATTATGTCCTATAGAAAAGCTTTTCTTTAATAGCTTTTTCCTAAAATTAAAATTAAAATATAGCTAAAGAGGAAGAATGTTATTCACAGAAAGAAATTTAATATTTCAAATTTATTTTGCACAGGTCTCTAAATACCGCTTTTAAGGTATTTCACTTTCAAGTCCAGCAAGGCTCTTAACATGGGCTTATATTAAGCATATAAACAAAGTGCCTTAAGGCCAATGGAACTGTTTTTCCAGTAAAGGAATAAGTACCTGGTTAGGCACTTTGTTTGACTCCAAGACCTTAATCTTAATTTTTCTGTACCTGAAATTAGTGCATATAATACCTAAAACATAAACATTTTTAACATCTATAGCACAAGTAGGAAGAAGTATTAACAAAAACTCCATATAGTTATTACAAGCAATGAATGTTGAAATCACTGTGAATAAGAACATGGGATGTTTTGATGGTCAGTTAGAGGTGAACCTAATGCTTCTATGGTTTGTGTAAAACATAATCACAGTAGCCCAGAAAGCAGGAGTGATGCAACTTTCATTGAATATAGCTGTTACTCCACATAGCATCAACCTCTTAAATCTCTGTAACAAGCAGCAGGCATTTCAATAAAGTCTGAAATAACTATGACATTGTAAAGTATTGCTACTTCATGCATATATCCATTTTCAGCAGTTAAAGACACCATCAACAGTCCTTTTTTCTACTTACTGCCTCTGATTTACTGGCTGACTTTCTTATTTCCTTTGTGTGGTTTATAGGACATAATTATTTAAAATTGAAAAGAAAGAACTTCTAATGGAAATTTTGCTGCAGACAATTTCAGCTTTATATTTATTTAATTTACCAGTCTCTAACTTAAAGGAAGATGTACTGGCTTGCAGAAGGAATAAAAATGGCAGAACTGTGATGAAAATAAGCAATAAATAGTGAAAGATATATTGCCAAGTCATTCATTATTTCAGCTATATAGTTTCTGCAGTATAAAATCAAAACAGAAACTAAGCCATTCCTTGCAAAATGCATCAATGGCCCTTGTGACTATAGGGACCCAGCACAGGATTTATACTCCTTTTAAAGCAAATAGTCTCTTTGTAAAACAATGATTCAACCATCCAGCTCCAAAAAGGAGCGCTTTGTTTTGTTTTGAGGTTACTTAACCCCATTTTCAAGATGCCTCCTTCGATTTCAAAATGCTTTCAAAAAGTTTTGAAATGAGGAGTCCAGTTGTTTGCTGTTGAAAATGTTTAAATTAGGTTGCTCCCACTACCAGAAGTAGAATTTTATTTGCTGTTCATGTTACGTGCGTAGAAGACGCCATGCTGTACGAAGCCCAATTTGCAAATTGACTCAACCTCAGTTACACATTGCATAGGCCCATTTCATAATTCAAGTGCATGTTATTTTCCAGCACTTAATTAGAAAGGATATGCATCTGAACATGAGTTACTACGTCTTGATTCTTTTCCTGATGAGATGGTTCAGTAGCAACATCAAAAGCAGGGCAAGGAGGATGAACGAGAAATTGTCCCGGTTTTTGTTTGGAAGATGGGCACCAGAGAGCAGTAGTTCCCAGGAGTTGGAGAGCTGTCAGCCAGCAGAGTGCTGCAGTCAGCATTTGTTGTGGGCAACAAAGCTGCAACTTACGTTCTTCAAATGAGATCTTTTCATCTGGAAATGAGATTTTGTGTTACTAACAATTACTGTGACCCTTCTACAAACTGAAATCTTTAATATGTACTAGAGCCAGCTCATCACACCTTTCCCCCATTCCTATTTGAGAGACGAGTCTGTGAAGCTTTGGTATTTGAAGGGGAAATGTGTATGCTAGATATGGTGCAGGGGAACCCCAAAGTGCCTGGTGAATGACCCTGGCACTTAGCCTTTAATGCTGTTTGCAACTTCATCAGTAACAGCTCAGGCTTGCATTATTCATTTCCCTCCTAACTACAGCACACTCTTATTTTCTACCCAAACCTGCTACCTGTGCATCTCTCTGGGTTGAGTGATTACTCAACCCAACTTTTAATATCATGGACTTCAGTCTTGGAGAATTAACAGCTATTTTGAGCTGTTGGGAAGTATGAGAGAATGTTTCTTTTTTCCTCCGAGTTTTTCCATGCACCTGAGCACCGGCACAACTATCAGGCCATCCCCCTGTTGCCTTGGCACTACCAAATAACTAATTGCTAAAGTGAACAAAAGCACATGGAGAATTTAAAGGTGACATGCTGGGTGAGAACAAGCGTCCATCTATCCCATCTGACCACAACGCAAGCAGGGAGAGTTCATGAGAAACAAGGCTGAGTAGAATTCTTACCCTGTTACATTTTTCCAGTTTCTGGAAATCTGAGATTAGGGATTTGCTGAGCAAAGTTGCTGTTTAACAGCTACAGATCTCACTCCACGTAGCCATATTTTAAACCTGTTTAGATGCTAAACCTCCATGGCACTTCCATAATTTAATGTATGTTACATGGAAAAGTACTCCTTTTTGTTTGTTTTAGATATGCTGTTTAGGCTTTCTGCTGCAGGGTGTGTCCTGTTTGAACCTTCTTTTTCCAGTGTTAACAGTCTTCATATATTAAGCTCTGTTTTGCACAGAAGCCTCTGATCATTTTTGTTACCATTCTTTCTTACATTTTCTAGTACTTCTGCATTCTTTATGAGATAGAGGCTGAGACAGAAGCTGACCTTGTCTCTAAGCTGTGACAGTGTTAGTAGCGTAATGCTGTTTTCTCTTAGTCCATCCCTAACACTGTTCACATTTTTGACAATGAAATGTTGTCAAGCAGATGTCTTTGGAGTACCATCCTAATTTCTCCCTCAACTTCAAAACAAAACCAGATAAATTTGGATCTGATCATTGCCTAAATGTGCTTAGGACTGCATTCCCACGGTGTATTACTTCATATTTATCAAGGATGAATTTTATTTTCCATTTTATCCCCTACTTGGCATGATGCAAACTTTTGAAATTCTCTAGTCTGCTTTGGTTTCAACTGTCTTGACTACTTCCAAAACACCAGCAAACTTTCTCCTCTCACTGTTCTTCAGCTTTTCTAGGTGATTTGTGGCCATTCCCAGCCAAATTCCCCTGGGATTCCCCAAGTAACTGCTCCAGGAAGAATAGCAACCATTTATTCCTGCTTCCTGTTCCGTCTCCTTTGAGCAGTTCTTAATGCACAGCAATCACCCCCTGAAGTTACATTTCTGTAAGATTGTTTGGGAAGGGATATTATAGAAAGGTTTAGGAATCCAGAGGTAATTTTTTTCTAAAGTTACCCTTGTCTACAAGTGCAATGATCCTTTCAAAGAACCATACAGGATTTGTGAGACATGATTTCATTATTTATGAACCCTGTTCACTATCTCCAGAAAGTTGTATATATTCATGTCTACTAATTCTGCTCATTATTATAACTTCCATCAGTCTGCCTCAGCAGGAAGTCAAATTTACAATTCTCTGGTTTCCTGGCTCCCCTCCGGAGATTATTTTAAAAATTGAGGCCACATTTGCCACCTTCCATTACTCTGGAACCTGGGCCAATGTAAGCGATAGGTTACACACTACTGTGAAAAGTTCAGCAATTTTCTATTTGAATTCCCTTAGATCCCTTGAGTGATTGTTACCTGCTCCTGGCAATGTGTTGCTGCTCACTTTATTGATTTGCTCTAAAGCCTCTCTACTGACAGTTCAATTTGACACAACCCCTCAGCCTCACCCCTGTAAATAAAGACTTTGTTGTGCAAACTTCCTTAAGCTGCTCTGTTCGGAATCCTGACACAAAGAATCCTTTCGGGTTCTCTTCTTTTTTTTTCATTTTCTTT